>JARYGA010019813.1:0-38017 GCA_030545235.1 Helianthus tuberosus | reverse complement strand
AAACCTCAAATCATAGAAGAAGCTGTAGAACTAGCCAACACCTTGACAGATGAATTAGTACGTATAAGAGAGGAGGATCAAAGAAGCAACCTAACCCAGAAGCTGACTCAAGAATTTCGTTCTGGAAATTCTAACCGTGGAAAAAATGTAGGTTCTACCTCTGCACCCTACTGTAGGTATTGCAAAAGGAAGCATTCAGGAAGATGCTCCATATACTGTAACTTTTGCAAAATATCTGGACACAAGGAGGAAGACTGCAGGAAAAAGATTAGCAACTGAATATGCTACAACTGCGGAGAACAAGGTCATATCAAGCCTAACTGTCCAAAGATAGCTCCAACTGCAAACCTCAAGAATACTAAAAATGCTAGAGCATTTGTTCTGATAGCAGAAGAAGCAAAGATGATCCCGGATGTGATCACTGGTACGTTTTTAGTTAATGATCTTTTTGCTAAAGTATTATTTGACTCTGGTGCGAACCAAAGTTTTATTAATACTTCATTTTGCAAACTTCTAAATCAATCATTAACTAAACTCCCGCAAGAATGTCTAGTAGAGACAGCAAATGAGGAAACCATTAAGATTTCTGAAATCTTACAGGGAGCAAGAATAGAAATTTTAAATCAGAAATTTATTGCAAACCTTTACCCCATGAATCTTGCTGGATTTGATGTTGGGGTTAGGAATGGATTGGTTAATAGCCAATAAAGCCAGTATTTTATGTGATCAAAAGTCAATACAAGTAAATTCACCAAGGGGTGAAAAGATCACAATTAAAGGAAATAAGTCCTCTAAATCCACAAAATTCATCTCTGTGATGAAAACTGCAAGTTGTATAAGGAAAGGATCATTAGTGTATTTGATTTCTATAATCACAAACACTAAAGGAAAATAATTAAAGGATATTCCAGTAGTATCCCAATTTTCAGATGTATTTCCAGAAGAGCTACCAGGACAACCTCCAGACAGAGAAG
The DNA here is from genome assembly GCA_030545235.1 of Helianthus tuberosus. Lineage (NCBI taxonomy): Eukaryota > Viridiplantae > Streptophyta > Magnoliopsida > Asterales > Asteraceae > Helianthus > Helianthus tuberosus. Next base: position 37,043 of record JARYGA010019813.1, on the reverse strand, counting down.
TTGAATTCAGAATCCATTTGATACCAGGAACCGCACCAATGGCCAAAGCACCTTACCGTTTGGCACCCGCAGAAATGCAAGAACTAAAGAAACAATTAGATGAATTGTTAGAGAAAGGATTCATACAACCAAGTTCATCACCGTGGGGAGCACCGATTTTATTCATTAAAAAGAAGGACAGATCAATGCGTATGTACATTAACTACCGTGAATTGAACAAAGTCACGATTAAGAATCGACATCCATTACCAAGAATAGATGATCTGTTTGATCAATTGCAAGGAGCACAATTTTTCTCTAAAATCGATTTAAGGTCAGGATATCATCAATTAAAGGTACAGGAAGAGGACATTCCTAAGACCGCTTTCAGAACAAGGTATGGCCATTATGAATTTACTGTCATGCCATTTGGTTTAACCAATGCCCTAGCTGCATTTACGGACACGATGTACCGAATATGTAAGCCATATTTGGATAAATTCATAATTGTCTTTATAGATGATATTCTTATTTATTCCAAAAGCAAAGAGGAACATGCAGCCCATCTGCACGCACTTTTAAGTTTATTGAGAAAAGAAAAGCTTTATGCTAAGTTTTCAAAGTGTGAGTTTTGGTTAGAACAGGTACAATTTCTTGGACATTTAGTCAATCATGAAGGAATTCATGTAGATCCCACCAAGATCGAAGCGATAACCAAATGGAAAACCCCTGAGTCACCAACTGAGGTTAGAAGTTTCTTAGGATTGGCCAATTATTATAGAAGGTTTATTCGAGATTTTCTAGAATAGGCATTCCCTTAACTAAGTTAACCTGTAAATCTGTTAAGTTTGAATGGGGACCAAAACAAGAAGAAGCCTTTAGAATTCTTAAGCAAAGATTAACCCATGCACCCATACTAGCGTTACCAGAAGGAACTGAAGATTTTGTAATCTTTTGTGAAGCTTCCAGACTAGGTTATGGATGTGTATTATTGCAACGTCAAAAGGTTATAGCTTACGCCTCTAGACAACTTAAGAATCATGAAGAAAATTATTCAACCCATGATCTAGAATTAGGAGCTATAATATTTGCCCTTAAAATTTGGAGACATTACCTATACGGTAGTAAGTTTACCATATTCAGCGACCATAAGAGTTTAAGGTATGTTTTTGGGCAAAAGGAATTGAATATGAGACAAAGACGCTGGATGGAATTGCTTAGTGATTATGATTGTAATATCCAGTATCATGCAGGAAAGGCAAATGTAGTTACTGATGCTTTAAGTCGAAAGTATAATGAAAAGCCAAAAACAGTACGTTCTCTTAAGTTAAATCTGCAAATAGATTTAAATGATCAGATTAGAAAAGCACAAGAATCAGTAATCAAGGATGATACTGAAAAATTGAAAGGAATGATTAAGGAATTAGAACAAGGAACAGATGGAATTTGGACATTCCATAAGAAAAGAGTGTGGATACCTAAATTAGGAAACCTACATCACCGTATATTAGAAGAAGCCCATAAGTCTAAGTATACGATGCATCCTAGAAGTGATAAGATGTATAAGGACTTAAGGAAAAAATTTTGGTGGATAGGAATGAAAAAGGATATAGCAGCATATGTTGCAATGTGTTTAACTTGTTCACAAGTCAAAGCTGAACATCAGAAACCCCCAGGTTTATTGCAACAGTTAGAAATGCCTGTATGGAAATGGGAATTAATAACAATGGATTTTGTTACTAAATTACCCAAAACAAGGAAAGGTAATGATACAATCTGGGTGATTGTAGACAGGCTAACTAAGTCAGCTCATTTCCTACCAATGAAATAAACTTTCAGTATGGAACAGTTAGCTAAATTATATGTAAATGAAATAGTTTCATTACATGGAATTCCTTTATCAATTGTTTCTGACAAAGATAGTCGTTTTACCTCTCATTTTTGGACAAGTTTCCAAAAAGCAATGGGAACCAAGTTGAATCTAAGCACCGCTTATCATCCTCAAACGGACGGACAAAGCGAAAGGACAATTCAGACAATGGAGGATATGCTTAGAGCTTGTGTAATTGATTTCAGAGGTAATTGGGACCATCATTTACCATTGATAGAATTTTCTTATAATAACAGTTATCACACAAGTATCAATGCTGCACCATTCGAAGCACTTTATGGATGAAAGTGCCGAACGCCAGTCTGTTGGGCAGAAATTGGAGAAAAGCAACTATCTCGACCTGAGATAGTACAAGAAACAACAGACAAGATCATTCAAGTCAAGGAACGACTGAAAGCAGCACGTGATAGACAAAAGAGTTATGCTGATAACAGACGAAAGCCCTTGGAATTTCAAGTCGGAGATAAAGTGTTATTGAAAGTCTCTCCCTGGAAAGGAGTGGTAAGATTCATCAAAAGGGGAAAGCTAAGCCCCAGGTATGTTGGACCTTTTGAGATTATTAGAAGAATAGGACCTGTAGCCTATCAGCTACAATTGCCAGAGGATATGGCAGGAATGCATGATGTATTTCATGTATCTAATCTCAAAAAGTGTTTAGCTGATGAATCACTTGTAGTGCCTCTTAAGGATATAGAGGTGATATTCGCTAATTTACACATATTTTAGTCCCCCGTTTTACCCCTATTTTATGCGTTTTCGGCCGTAAAACCGTCATTCGGATGCTTAATCATCTACACTTTTGTTTATAGGTCTAAAACAGCATACCAGACAAGATGATAGCAAAAACGAGGACTTTCCGGACTAAACCACGAAGCTGCGAACCTTCTGTTAGAAAACTGACCTGGGCGTGTGGAACGGTCGTGCGACCTAATGCACGACCGTGCATCTCCGACAAATTCAAAACAATCCGGAACTGAACGACCAGTGCGACTCAGTGTGCAAGGCATTCAAGGCCACCCCGGTGATGCACGGGCGTTCCATATCCTGCACCCCGTGCGGATCCGATGATCAGTCAAAAGCTCGGTGATGAACGACCAGTGTAGCAGCTCGTGCAACAAGATCCCGGCATAGAACGATCGTGCCATCTGAAGAACGGTCGTGCGATATCGAATCTGGTCAAAGATCTGATGACGTCATGCAGTATGGTGCACCATACTCCAATAATTGCTTAAAGTGCACGGTCGTGCAACAGGAAGAACGACCGTGCGATATCGAAAAAATATAAAAACAGAACAGAAACATTCTGTTCGAAACTCTGGAATTTTGGGAGCTTCACAGGCGATTTTACAGGCTCCGGAGGCTTTGCTTTTGACCCGGATTCAAGCCACATTGTGCCGTTTAGCTCCATTACTATCCGGATTCTTAATCTTATGCTTGTTTATGGTTTGGTTTTCTAATCTTTCCATGATTTTGTTAATCTTTCAAGCATTTAGATTAATGTTTATGTATTATTGTAGCCTTTGGGAAAAAACACAACAATCCCTTGCTTGATTATAATCATTAGTGTGTTAATCTTTGTTTGTAATGACATTTTGAAGTATTTTCTATGTTAATCTTTGATGATTAGTTTGCAACCTTGTTATTGATATTGATTTCTTGATTATAAGTAATTGTATTGGATGATTGGTATTTGGTTAGTTAAGATAGTTGAAAAATGAAGCTTAATTAATCTTGTATTAGTAAACTTTGAACTTGGTTAACTAGTTTAGCTTGGTTTAAATGTGTGCATCATGATACTAGAAATGGTTAGTGATTTAATAAAATGTAATTATTGTTAATCAAGAGAGCTTGCCGTCACGTAAGGACCTTAACGGGTTAGATGGTGTCGTTATAAATTCTTGCCATGATTTGTTAGCTTAGTTTGTAGTTTAGGCCAAAATTGCTATCTTGGTGAATTATTGTGCAAGATTTGTAAAATGAACTCGGTTGTGATTTAATCTAGTTTATGCTTGTCTCGGTGGTTGCATTGTGTTTATCGGTGTTGCTTTCCTTGATTAAGTGCGGTTAGAAAACTCCTAATGGATGACTAACTCATTTTTAAGAGATTTTCATAGACATTTATCAATTGCACGTTAAAGAACAATTTTAGGTGGTTAAAGTGTGTTTATCGTTTTAGCTTTCCGAATGATTGTCATGTTAGGATTCCCGAAAGGGATACTAATTGTCTTAAAATGGAAAATTGACCGAATGCTTCTAGTGCCAAAACCGACTTAGTTGACATGCTTTGGTTGTGTATTAAGCAAGGCTATTTATCTATTATCTACTATGTTTTTATATGTATTTGTTTATGCTTACTTTAGTTTAATTAAAATAACAAAACTTATGTTTTTACCGGTAGTTTAGTGACAAAGGTCTAGTATTATTTCTCCGCCCATTTCCTTGGATCGATACTTGGTTCTTATCGATACTTTACTACATATATGACGGGGTACACTTGCCTCTTTCGTGTGTGTTTTGATGTTGAAGTATAAATCACTTTTATAAATTTAAAACCGAATCGTGTGTAATTTCATTGCAAAATTATGTATATATACGCACACGTCAAGTTTTTGGCGCCGTTGCCGGGGATCTGGCGAGTTTTAGGAACGACCCGAGTCATTGTTTTATCGGTGTATATACTTGTTAATATTTGTGCATACTTTCTTGATTATTTATTTGGTTATTTATTTGTTAATATTTCTTGTTTTTAATTCGATTTATTCGTTTTCGTGAATATTTTATACACTTGTAAATTTTTGTTCCATTTATTTATTTGATCCGGATTTATTTATTCATTTATTCATTGGGTTTTCGGCACCTTTAAATCATTTTTGTATTAGCCGATTCGATTATTTTTATTATGGTGATTTTTATAAAATTTCGTGCCCATTTTCGGATTTTTATAAAATTTTCAGCCCATTTTTAATAATATTCTGTTTCTATTCAGCTGAAAAAAAAACAACATTATTTTATTAATAAAATATTCACTGTGTCAAATTTTCGTTTACAGGTTAATGTTCTCGACCCCCGCTCCAGAAGTTGTTGAACCGTCAGACGAGCCCGAACGTGATCTTAGGAGACGTCTACGCGCGAGAGGTCGGGCGGTTGGGCTACTGCTCGCCAGTGGTGAGCCGGAACCGGTGGTACCCGCTGAAGCCGAGGGCTCAGGAGGAGACGCAATCATGGCAGACGATGAGCGACCGTTGAATGAGACAAATCAGCCCGGAAGGGCAGGCCTGGAGCCGAGTATCCTTCAACCTACTATTGATGCACCTACTTTTGAAATTAGATCTAGTATTATTAACATGGTGCAGAATTCAGTACAGTTTGACGGACGTGAGCACGAGGATCCCGGGAGGCATATTGCTGCTTTTCTCCACATTTGTTCCACGTTTAAGATTACAGGTGTTTCGGAGGATGCAATTCGGTTGAGGTTGTTTCCGTTCTCATTACGTGACAAAGCTAGAGCTTGGTTTATGTCACTCCCAGCCGGGTCCATCAGGACCTGGAATCAGTTGGCGGAGCAGTTTATGCAGAAATATTTTCCACCTGAGAAAACGAACAAGCTACGGAACCGAATTGTTTCCTTTCGCCAGGACGAGGGCGAGTCATTGCATGCGGCTTGGGAGAGATTCAAGGATTTGTTGATTGATGTGCCACATCATGGCTTCTCCAAGCGACAGCTGGTTTTGACGTTTTATCAGGGGCTCAGTTATAACACACAGGAGCGATTAGACGTGAACGCGGGAGGCGATCTAGGAACTAAGACGCCGACTGAAGCGTATGATATTATAGAAAAAGCTGCGTTGAAATCCAGCTCGCGTCGGGAAGGAGATAGAGGTCGGGCATCATCATCATCATCTCGCGCAGGAGTTCATGCCGTAGACGACTATACGGCCATTACTGCACAAATCTCGGCTCTTGCATCGAGATTCGACAGGTCCCAGATGATTGCGCATGCTGGCTCGGGATGTGACCAGTGCGGAGTGTCACACGAGCCTGGGGCATGTTTTCAGGGAGTCGTATATGAGGGCCATGAAGAAGTAGATTTCGTGAGTAATCAGGTGAGGCCGCAGAACAACCCGTACAGTAACACCTATAATCCCGGTTGGAGAAATCACCCAAATTTTGGGTGGCGAGCGAATACAGGCAATCAAAACCCTTTGGGATTTAATCAGCGCGCTCCAGCGCCACAGCAGGGTCAAGGTCAGCAGTTCCAGCAATACAACCAACCTTACCAGCAGCGTCCATATTCATATCAGAATCAGGGCACTGGGAGTAGCTCCCAGCAGCAGGCCCCTCAGTCTAGTTCGAAGCTGGAGGATATGATGGCTCAGCTTCTTACTAGCTCCTCGAGTGCGAATCAGTTGGCTAAAAAACGCTACCAACAGAGCGAGGATCGTTTTCTTTCTCATGAGGGAGAAATGAGGAGTCACAAGGCCTCGATTCAGAATATCGAGGATCAGGTTGGTCAGCTGGCACAGATGATGTCTAAAAGACCCCAGGGTGGTCTTCCAGGCAATACAGAACCAAACCCTGGAAGGACACAGGGATGTGAATGCTGTCATGACCAGGAGTGGAAAACCTACCGGACCCGTCATATCGGACTCAACACCGATCACTGAAGCGGTCCCGACTGACACACCGGACGAGGTGCAAGCCAGGCTACGCCCAGCAAGTACAGCACAAGTCCAGGAGCCGGTCAAAGATTACACTCCTCCAGTACCTTATCCAGGCAGGCTGAAGAAGCAGAAGAATGAAAAACAATACGGTAAGTTCCTTGAGTTGTTCAAACAACTACACATCAATATACCGTTTGTTGAAGCCTTGGCCCAGATGCCAAAGTATGCGAAATTCCTTAAGGATATCCTCTCGAATAAACAAAAGCTCGAGGATATTTCATGTGTGGTGATGAATGAAACTTGTTCTGCCGTTCTACAAAACCGTCTGCCCATGAAAATGGGAGATCCAGGTAGTTTTACGCTCCCGTGTTTGATTGGAAACATGTCTGTTAGCCATGCATTGGCTGACTTGGGAGCGAGTATCAACCTTATGCCTTATAAGGTTTTTACTAAACTGGATCTAGGTGAGCCTTCACCTACTAGGATGAGCATTTGGTTGGCAGACCGTTCAATCAAGTATCCGCATGGATTTGTGGAAAACATGCTTGTAAAAATTGATAAATTTGTTTTCCCCGTGGACTTTTTTATTCTTGACATGGACGAGGATTCAAGAGTACCTTTGATACTTGGACGCCCTTTCCTCAATACAGCGAGGACGATTGTTGATGTGGCAGCTGGCCAAATCACGCTCCGAGTGATTGATGAACACGTGACATTCGATATCAAAAGATCGATGCAGCATCCGCAAAGTCACGATGACAAGCTTTACTATGTCGACATTGTCGATGCATGTGTGTGCTCTCATTTTCAAGGTACTGTTGACGAGATTGATTCGGACACACGTCTGTCGTGTGGGGACCTGATTGGCATTACGCAGGAGGGCCACGATTTAGAGCAGCCAGTCTATCAGATTGGTGACGATGGTTCCCAGAGTCTGGAGAGATTTCTTGAAATTGTCCATGTAGAAGATGAGAAAGCAAAACCGTCGGTTGAAGATCCACCGTCTTTGGAGTTGAAAGAACTCCCGCCACATCTCGAGTATGCATTTCTTGACGAGGAGCATCGCTTACCGGTCATAATTTCGGCGTCGTTGGAAAAGGTTGAGAAAAATCAGCTTCTTGAGGTTCTGAGACTTCATAAGAGAGCCATTGCATGGAAAATCATGGATATCAAAGGCACCAATCCTTCTTTCTGTACTCACAAGATTCTGATGGAAGACGAGTACAAACCATGTGCACAGCATCAGAGGCGTTTAAATCCAAATATGCAGGACGTGGTGAAGAAGGAGGTGATTAAGTTGTTGGATGCCGGGATGATTTATCCCATATCCGACTCTTTGTGGGTTAGTCCAGTGCAGGTTGTACCTAAGAAAGGTGGTATGATTGTAGTCTCAAATGATAGGAATGAACTAATTCCTACCCGTACCGTCACAGGGTGGCGAGTTTGCATTGACTATCGCAAACTCAATGATGCTACTCGTAAGGATCACTTCCCGCTTCCATTCATCGATCAGATGTTGGAACGTCTGTCGGGGAAGTTGTATTACTGTTTCCTAGACGGGTTCTCTGGGTACTTTCATATTCCTATCGCTCCTGAGGATCAGGAGAAGACTACCTTTACCTGCCCCTTCGGCACATTCGCCTACCGGCAGATGCCTTTTGGGTTGTGTAATGCACCAGCGACCTTCCAGAGATGCATGGTTGCAATTTTCCATGACATGATCGAGGATTCCATGGAGGTTTTCATGGATGATTTTTCAGTATTTGGGGATTCCTTCGATCATTGCTTGGAAAATCTGAGAAAGATGTTGAAGAGGTGTGAGGAGACAAATCTGGTCCTGAACTGGGAGAAATGCCACTTCATGGTGAAGGAAGGCATAGTTCTGGGACACAAGATTTCTCATGCGGGCATGGAAGTCGATCCAGCTAAAGTCGACGTTATTTCACGACTTCCGCCCCCACCTCTGTTAGAGCTATACGGAGCTTTCTCGGTCATGCCGGGTTCTATCGGCGATTCATTAAAGATTTTTCAAAAATCGCCAGACCCATGACCCATTTGTTGGAGAAAGATGCTCCGTTCGTGTTTGGAGATGATTGCTTGAGGGTTTTTGACCTTCTCAAGCAAAAGTTGATTGAGGCCCCTATTTTAGTCGCACCTGACTGGAGTCTGCCATTTGAAATTATGTGCGACGCAAGTGATTACGCTATAGGGGCCGTTCTGGGTCAAAAGAAGGAAAAGCACTTCCACCCGATCTATTATGCGAGCAAAACTCTTCACGACGCTCAGGAGCATTACACCACGACCGAAAAAGAGCTCTTGGCGGTTGTTTTCGCATTTGATAAATTTAGATCGTATTTGGTGCTTTCGAAAACCGTTGTATATACTGATCACGCAGCCATCAGATATCTTTTCAGCAAACAGGACGCTAAACCACGTCTAATCAGATGGATCCTGTTGCTGCAAGAGTTTGATATAGAAATCCAAGATAAAAAGGGTGCTTTGAATGTAGCGGCTGACCATCTATCTCAGTTAGAGCACGGAGACATCGAGGACTCGCGTTGGGATTCAATCAATGACAATTTCCCACACGAGTCTTTGATGGGTGTAGAGATATGCGATGAGTCGCCTTGGTTTGCCGACTTTGCGAACTACTTTGCTTGTAGAATTCTGATTAAAGGGTTGACTCACCAGCAAAAGAGGAAATTCTTTTCAGATATCAGGCATTACATTTGGGACGACCCTTTTCTATTCAAGGTGGGTGCTGATCAGGTGATCAGAAGATGTGTATCAGGGGCTGAGGCGACCGATATTCTGCGCCAGTGTCATGAGGGACCTACCGGAGGCCACCACGGAGCCAACTTCACCGCAAAGAAGGTGTTGGATTCCGGGTTTTACTGGCCGACCATTTTCCGTGACGCGCAGAGTTGGGTGAAAGCGTGCGATGCTTGTCAGAGGGCGACGAACATATCGGCACGCGACGAAATGCCCCAGAACTGGATACAAGTATGTGAAGTCTTTGATGTTTGGGGGATAGACTTCATGGGACCATTCCCCCCCTCACGTGGAAACAAGTACATACTCGTGGCTGTTGACTATGTATCAAAGTGGGCGGAGGCGCAAGCCTTACCCACTAACGACGCCAGAGTAGTTGTGAGGTTTCTTAAAAGTTTGTTCGCCCGATTTGGCGCTCCGAAAGCGCTCATTAGTGACAGAGGGACTCATTTTTGTAACACACAGCTTGAAAAGGCTTTGTCCCGATACGGTGTGCATCACCGTTTATCCACTCCCTATCACCCGCAGACGAGCGGGCAGGTGGAAGTCACGAACCGTGGGCTTAAGTGCATCCTTGAGCGGTCTGTTGGTGCAAACCGCAAGGAGTGGTCGGACAAACTTGAGGATGCATTGTGGGCATTCCGTACAGCTTATAAGACCCCTATAGGGACCACCCCCTTTAGGTTGGTATACGGAAAGGCATGCCATTTACCGGTGGAGTTGGAGCACAAGGCTATGTGGGCTTTGAAAACCGCGAATTTGGACCTTAAAACCGGAGGTGAAGCCCGGTTTCTCCAAATTCATGAATTGGAAGAATTGTAACAACAAGCCTATGAAAGCTCCGTACTCTACAAAGAGCGCATGAAGAAACTTCACGACAAACGCTTGAAGGACCACAAAGAATTCCAAGCGGGTGATCTTGTTCTTCTGTATAATTCACGGCTGCGCTTATTTCCTGGGAAGCTTCATTCACGCTGGACAGGACCATACACGGTTAAGGAGGTGTTTCCGTATGGTACTGTTGCAGTAGAGAACGCGGATGGCGTTACATTCAAGGTAAATGGTCACCGGTTGAAGTTGTATGTTGCCGGGCCGATAGAGTCGGTGGTGTAGGTAATTGAGCTCCAAACCCCGCACACCTCATAAGTGTGGGGAGGAGAGAGTCTACGCTACTGACTTGCGGATAAAAAATGTAGCAAGAGCGTATTTTGCGCTTTAGGGGTAGTATCGTCTTTTTAGTAGTTTTTCTAGTTTTAGTATGGAGTCTTGCTATCGACTTGCCGACAAAAATTTAGCATGAGTCTACGCTGCTGACTCGCCGACAAAAATGTTGCAGGAGCGTCTTTTGCGCTATAAGGGTAAAATAGTCCACTTTTATGTTTTTGTAGTTTTAGCGTAATTTAGGTATGTTAGGTAGTTTCCGTTAGTTTGTATAAGTTTCTTACGTGCCGGGCGAAGGTTCTGTGTTGCAATATTGTTATAACAGTTTGCGTATCGAAAAAATGGCGAAAAACGGCCAAAACAGTTGCTGGAAATGGCTTCTGCGGAAAATTCTGATCTGCAGCTGTTGCACGGTCGTTCCACCTGTCGCACGACCGTGCGTTTCCGAGGGTCGGAACGGTGAGTTGCACCCCCGGTGCATCTCCGAGAACAGTTGTCTGGGTTTGAGCGATGTCGGTGACGCACGACCGTGCCGTTGGTCGAACGACCGTGCGTTAGGCTGAGGGCAGTTTTGTCATTTGGCACATTATAAATACCCCCATCTGCTTCCAAACCCTTCATTCGTGAACCCTAGCCATCTGCAGCCGTTCCAGAGCGATATCTTTTCAAATCACACGGTTCTACACACGATTTCACACCCTACTTCGCACGGTACGTTCCATCTTGTAGATATTCTGTTTTTCCGCTTTCTAGGGTAGATTAATCCGATTCTTCAAGGCTTTTTAGGGTTCTCTTCATAAACAAATCGAAACCCTAACCCTTGTTTGAATCTTGCTTATCGTGAACACCCGGTTGAGTTTCCGACCCCTGTTTGTACAAAAAAGTTGTTGATTTTGAGAAAATCAGGCTATTCATAATTCATGGGTTCGAAATCTGCAGAACAGGTGTCGCACGGACGTTCCTTGGATGGAACGGTCGTGCCATTCTGGGTGATTCATGATATCAGCTTGTTGGTCGGTATTGCACGGTGGTGCCGTTGGTCGCACGCCGTGCAGTTCCGACATATTTGGGCCAGTGGTGTTTAGTCTCGACGACGCACGACCGTGCGACTCGTCGTACGACCGTGCCATATGCCCAGATCAGATTCATAGAATCTTCATAATTGGCTGCTCGGCTGTTTTTGATTCAAATTTCTCCCGTTTCCATCTTTCTAACGTTATTCCCTATACAGATGGATCACCCTTTCCTCCAATTCGACCCTAATGATGAGCGAGAAGCACTTTGCATTCCGAGGCGCGACGCCCTATGGGCAAGGCGGGGGCAATTTGGAGTCCCCCGATGGCTGGATTGGGAAATCTTGAGGGAGCTGAATCTGTATGATAGACTGGAAGACATGATCAGTCTCCCGCTTGCAAATCTGGTCGGTATCAACCGACCCGTCTACCGTGAGCTGACAATAGAGTTCTTTTCTACTTACGCCTATGAAAAGCCGGTTGCACATAGAAGACCCAAATTCCGCCACAAGGAGCAGATAACTTTCAGGTTATGTGGAAAATGGCATACGTGGTCGGTTGGTCGTTTGGGAAGGAGGCTCGGGATTTATACTAGGGATGACATGGATGATACCGACGTCTTCACAGATCAGTTCACCTTCCCTTCTGATGCAGCACGGGATGCATTTTGGGCTGAAAATGCTGCTGGGGACCCCTACAACCCGAGGATGTCGAAGGCCTCACGACTGAGAGACCCTTTGGTGCGACTAATGCACCATGTGTTTAGCCACACAATTTGCGGGCGCATGGACAGTCTTGGGAACTGTCCCACACCAGATTTGATTTTTATCTATGCGCTGGTTACGGGAGCAAATATCAACCTAGCCGCAAGAATGGCTGAATACTTCGTCAAGTGCTCGGGGCGGACTCCGAACAGTGAGATACACGGCGGTCAGTATGTGACCGAATTAGCCTACAACTTGAGCTTGATGACTGAGGAGGTGCTTCAGAGCCTCACTCTGATAACCGAGGGGGTTTTTGTTTATATCAGGTCACTTAAGGCGATGGGTTTGATTGTGGAGACTGATAGGGGGGATAGATTGAGAGGGTTGAACAACGAGGTCTGGGACCCGTTGCCTCCAGCTGTGGAGGAACATGAGGATGAGGAGATGCACGATCAGGAGCATCCTGAGCAGCAGCACCAGCACCAGCCACAGACGCCACCACATTCACCGCAGCACCATGCATTCCACCAGCATCAGGACTGGCCAGAGTTCTACCAGCAGTTCCAACAGATGCGAGTGACGCAGGAGCAGCATGGTACTTACATAGACCAGATTAGGACTATCCAGGACCAGATCCGGGCTTGTCAGGATCAGCTCCGGGCCACTCAGGATCAGCTTAGGTAGAGCCAGGATAGTTTATACCAGGGGGTGAGTGCGGGATTTTCATATCTATTTGGGGAGATAAATCATGCATATCCCGACTACTTTCAGCATCCTCCACAGTTCCCACCGTGGAACCCCCTGGTTATGGCGATGTGGGCCCGTCCTTTACTAGAGACGATGATGGTAATGACGCTTAGGAGCGGTGGAGTGATAGTTGGTGGTTGTTTTTAGTATTTCAGTATTTTGTTTTGGGTGTTTATTTTGACTGTTATTTCGAACACCCCGGTTATGTATGCTTTATTTTTCCATACTCTTTACTTTAGTTTTTATGTTATGTCTTTGTTGGGATTGCTAGTATTTCTATTTATGTAAATTATGGTTTATTTGTGATTTTTCTGTTTCTGTTCTGTTTTGGTGCACATGTGACATACTTGCAGGTTTTTGGCCGACATATCTTGGACCGGAGCACGTGGAAGATACAGCTTCGGAAGTCTCGTTGCATCAACATCATCTTGAGGGGAGTATTATTATCCTTTTCTCTATATTTCGGGTCTCGCATTGGGGACAATGCGAAGTTCAAGTATGGGGAGGGGGTTAACTTTGTTAACTTTGTTTGTCCTCTAAAAAAAATCAGAAAATAAGAAAAATCATTCATTTTAGTAAATAAACCGGTCGGTTGTGTTTTAGAAAGCTTCGGACTTGATAAAAACTCGACAAGCAAAATATTTTTGAAAAAGGAAACCGGAAAGCGTGAGAAACAAAGAAAGACTTACATGATAGTTTTCACACTTTTACCCATTCCTTCCGTTATGTGAGCATATTTGAGCCTTGATATTGTTATATATTTGTTCATTTCGGATATAGGAGTGAGCCGTATGTTATGTGTAATTTAGAACTTGTCACTAGTATGCTTGTTAAGACCATGAACTTGCGGAATTGTGTAGAAGTGATAGAGGCACTTAGATTACCCTTTGTTGTAAACCTTGTTCTTTGTGTTGTGCTTCCCACCTTATATTACCCTTTAGGATTATCCATGTCGAGCCTTCCCGTTTACCTTTGTTTACCCACATTATCGCCCACTTAGCCAAATTTAGCCTTTTTATGTTTTAAACCTTTTTAGTGTTAAAACTCGGTCAAAATAATCGTTTAACAAGCGTTTGTTGTAGTTTATTTTTTATTTATATAGTTTCTATGTAAAAAAAAAAACAGAAAATAAAACACCCTAAAATAGGGTGAAGTCGACGAAAATCGAGCAATTTTGAATGCTTAAATGTTAAAATATCGTTGATTAGCTCGATTGCGCAATAGTCGCCTTTTTAAGGCATTTGTATGTATAGTTGTATTGTTTGTTGCTAGTTAAACGCTACTACCGAGTTTTAACCATTTTCGCCACTTTAAAATATCCATTTCCATACCCTTCGCCCAAGCCTAACGTTATAACCCGTAAAGACCTCTTGATTTACACTTTTTCGCATGTTAGTTGGTGGAGACGAGATCTTATGACAAGCTTATGATATTACACATTTCATTGACGAGGCGTTGAGTGTTTGCACGTACACATTTTATGTATGTTTCATAAATAAAACCGAGTGTGTGTGAACATTGTGAGTTGTGTGAAGATTAACATGTTGAGTCAATTAAATGTGAAGTCACGGCTTTTTGGTTGTCGCTATATATTTGCATATGCTTGTTGGGTTTGAATCTTTTGATGTTGTCTTTCGAAAAACCGGCTAACCGTTTATAGTAGTTTTGAATAAAATAGTGTGTAAATTATCGTTCTTGTTTGTTTCTATCTTTTATTGCTTTTTAGTTTAGCTTGCTTGAGGACAAGCAAGGTTCAAGTGTGGGGAGATTTGATATTCGCTAATTTACACATATTTTAGTCCCCCGTTTTACCCCTATTTTATGCGTTTTCGGCCGTAAAACCGTCATTTGGATGCTTAATCATCTACACTTTTGTTTACAGGCCTAAAACAGCATACCAGACAAGATGATAGCAAAAACGAGGACTTTCCGGACTAAACGACGAAGCTGCAAACCTTCTGTTAGAAAACTGACCTGGGCGTGTGGAAAGGTCGTGCGACCTAATGCACGACCGTGCATCTCCGACAAATTCAAAACAATCCGGAACTGAACGACCAGTGCGACTCAGCGTGCAAGGTATTCAAGGCCACCCCGGTGATGCACGGGCGTTCCATATCCTGCACCCCGTGCGGATCCGATGATCAGTCAAAAGCTCGGTGATGAACTACCAGTGCAGCAGCTCGTGCAACAAGATCCCGACATAGAACGAGCGTGCCATCTGAAGAACGGTCGTGCGATATCGAATCTGGTCAAAGATCTGATGACGTCATGCAGTATGGTGCACCATACTCCAATAATTGCTTAAAGTGCACGGTCGTGCACCAGGAAGAACGACCGTGCGATATCGAAAAAATATAAAAACAGAACAGAAACATTCTGTTCGAAACTCTGGAATTTTGGGAGCTTCACAGGCGATTTTACAGGCTCCGGAGGCTTTGCTTTTGACCCGGATTCAAGCCACATTGTGCCGTTTAGCTCCATTACTATCCGGATTCTTAATCTTATGCTTGTTTATGGTTTGGTTTTCTAATCTTTCCATGATTTTGTTAATCTTTCAAGCATTTAGATTAATGTTTATGTATTATTGTAGCCTTTGGGAAAAAACACAACAATCCCTTGCTTGATTATAATCATTAGTGTGTTAATCTTTGTTTGTAATGACATTTTGAAGTATTTTCTATGTTAATCTTTGATGATTAGTTTGCAACCTTGTTATTGATATTGATTTCTTGATTATAAGTAATTGTATTGGATGATTGGTATTTGGTTAGTTAAGATAGTTGAAAAATGAAGCTTAATTAATCTTGTATTAGTAAACTTTGAACTTGGTTAACTAGTTTAGCTTGGTTTAAATGTGTGCATCATGATACTAGAAATGGTTAGTGATTTAATAAAATGTAATTATTGTTAATCAAGAGAGCTTGCCGTCACGTAAGGACCTTAACGGGTTAGATGGTGTCGTTATAAATTCTTGCCATGATTTGTTAGCTTAGTTTGTAGTTTAGGCCAAAATTGCTATCTTGGTGAATTATTGTGCAAGATTTGTAAAATGAACTCGGTTGTGATTTAATCTAGTTTATGCTTGTCTCGGTGGTTGCATTGTGTTTATCGGTGTTGCTTTCCTTGATTAAGTGCGGTTAGAAAACTCCTAATGGATGACTAACTCATTTTTAAGAGATTTTCATAGACATTTATCAATTGCACGTTAAAGAACAATTTTAGGTGGTTAAAGTGTGTTTATCGTTTTAGCTTTCCGAATGATTGTCATGTTAGGATTCCCGAAAGGGATACTAATTGTCTTAAAATGGAAAATTGACCGAATGCTTCTAGTGCCAAAACCGACTTAGTTGACATGCTTTGGTTGTGTATTAAGCAAGGCTATTTATCTATTATCTACTATGTTTTTATATGTATTTGTTTATGCTTACTTTAGTTTAATTAAAATAACAAAACTTATGTTTTTACCGGTAGTTTAGTGACAAAGGTCTAGTATTATTTCTCCGCCCATTTCCTTGGATCGATACTTGGTTCTTACCGATACTTTACTACATATATGACGGGGTACACTTGCCTCTTTCGTGTGTGTTTTGATGTTGAAGTATAAATCACTTTTATAAATTTAAAACCGAATCGTGTGTAATTTCATTGCAAAATTATGTATATATACGCACACGTCAAGAGGTAAATGAACAGTTAAAGTTTGTAGAAAGGCTTCTACAGATTGAAGACATGAAAGTTAAGAATCTTAAGCACAAGGGATTAGTTCTAGTCAAAGTGAAGTGGGACTCCAAAAGAGGACCAAAATACACATGGGAGCTTGAATCAGAAATGCAAAGGAAATACCCACACCTGTTCCAGTGGACCTCGAGGAAGAGCTCTAAAACAAGGTGGGGAGGATATAACAACCCTCCAAAATATTTTTCTAACGCCCTAATATATTTTAAAAATACCCCTATATGTCTCTAAATACACCTCGTATACGAAAACCGAGCCCAAAATACATTAAAACATTAAAAATAAAATAAAAATAATTAGGCTGTGGCGGGCCGCGACCGGGTGACAGCTGGCGTAACCCCAAGCCGCCACGTATCAGCATCGTGTTGTTCTTACTTGATGACCAGACCAAGCTATAGCCGTAGATCCCTACGTGGCGGGCCGCGAAGGCCCTTGCCTTCCTTTGTCGCGGGCTTCGAGGAAGTCAGATTACAGCCCTATAAATTGAGGGCATCGGGCCTTCAGTCTGCTCGTTCATTTCTTTTCTAAATCTCGAAATTTTTTATAGATAGCATAATTTCTGGGCATAATACCCCCTAATTAACGAAGTTCTGCCCCGATTTAAGTATTATAACACCGTTTACGTATTAGATACGCTGCCTGATTGATCCAGGGTTCCGTAACGGTTGTCGAGGTTCTGCCCGACGTAGTCGTTGGAATGCCGTCTCGGGGAGGGTATTACTAATGTAAATAATGTGTTATTATACTAACATATGTACATTTGGGTAAAATATAGATTATCACCGGGAAACCCTTACAAAAAACCTAAGTCAGCAATGTGAGTAATCTCCTTTTTGTAAATTGTTTTTACAAAACTTTAAATGTTTTACAATGGAATTAAGTAGTGATTAAGTCTTTGTAGTTCTTCAGTAACTGCCAGTATGTTGGGGTTTTGTATACAAAATGTGGAACACGTTACCATTGGACAACGAGTTAGCCAATGTGTAATATGACCCACCAGTCAGGATTGACAATACTGCATGAGTAATTGTGTAGAAATAAACAATGTGATTGCTCTCAATACTGTTAAAGATAAGATGTTTCTTGATTAAACTGGGATTCACTCACCAGTATTTCCCACTGACAAATGTTTTTAAAACGCGTTTTGGGTAACAAAATGTAAAAGCCAATTAGTAGAAAGCCAGCTGGAGAGCACTGACGGCTTGGAAAAATGTGGCTATAAAAGTTACCTAAAAGACGATATTTTAAATTCAATAAAATAGGGTTTATCCCTATAAACATGTTGTAATAAGAAACTTGGGTTTTACCCATGTGTTTATTAATATAAAATATGGTGGTTTTACTCTGATAGATATTTCCTAACTACGGTCCTGATGAAATTTCCGCTGCCAAATTGAATAATGATAAATAATAAATAATGATACCACCACAAATGGTCTCATGGCCGCCCGTTCCCGGGACAGATAGGGGGCGGGGGTTGCGAAAGTTTGGTTTCGGTTGTGGTGTTTGAGCCGAGAGGGTGTACGGCGTTGGTTGGGGTGAAACTGATGATGGTGATGGTCGTGAGATGACCAATGCCGATAACGTGGGGGAAGTGATGACCGACGGTGAGGATCGCGGTATTCGGTGGTGGTTTTGGGGGCTTTGGTGATGATTGGTGTATGACAGTTATGGTGTATGGTGACGACGATTGTGGTGTTTGGTGGTGACAATGGTGCCGGTTTATGGCAGTGATGTTGGTGATGGTGTTGGATGAAGGTAGCGATGTTGGTGATAGTGTTCAACCAGCAAGAACCGAAGCTGAACCAAACTGGTTATTCATGGGGATTCGGGTGTGAGTTAGGGTGATACTAGGGTTTTCAAGGAAGCAGTATTTACATGCATGGGGGTGTACATGTGTGCATGGGAGGATCATGTCACACCCCAACCGATGGCGGAAACATCGGAGTGAGACGAAATAGATTGCAAGAGACTTCATAACACTATTTGTGACAAGTATTTAAATAATAAATTTCCATTTCATTTCTAAAGAGTCAATTACAAAGATTTGAAATAAATACAACATGAGTAACAAAATACAATACAATAAGAATACAAATTTAAAGTGTGTATCTAAGCATCCTACTAGATTCCATGCATCACCAACATCATCGCTAAACCTGCAACATGTTTTAAAAGTGTAGTTCAATACAAAAAGTATTAGCGAGCATACAAGTTTGGTGCGTAATAGATAAGTATAAAAATGATAAGGAACAATCCACATGGCAAACCTAGTTATCAAGATTAACGTATTAAACTGGCATGCGATTTACAAGTCAACCCTCTGTTTACGCAAGTATGAATGAATAAACCTAACATGACCTCTCGTTCACGGATGGTGCCTTACTCCTATAGCGTTATACATGTTAAGTGGAGGCTTGTACGAAGCTAATGACAAGTTCATCACATAAGAATCAGCCAGAAAACACGAATCAAGCATAACAAATAGTAAGCATGTATTGGATCGTTTGTTTATGTATTTGCATAAGAATATGTATAATAAGTGTGTTTTATATAAAACATGTTACACCCAAAACTGTGAAAACGGTAAAATGGGTCAAGTATACTCACAAAAGTTGCATATGCTTTCCGATTATCCACATGTTGACGAGCAATGAGATTAGGAGATCAAATGTATAAGGGTTAAAGTTCAACGTATGTTTAGAGTCGAGATTCGGAATTTAAAACATAAGAATATAACATATGAAAGTAATCATCTTTTAACACATAATACTTGTTTGACACTATGAAACCCCATGGGTTAGAATGTTTTTATGGGTAGAACACCCATTAGAATCATAGCAAGTTTTAGGTCTTAGATGATGCAATCTAGTACTTTGACGAACGAACACAAATTCATCATCAAAGATTCAAATATTTGGATAGTTTATATAAGTATTATATATGTATGTAATATATCAATAAGTCCATTAGTTCAAGCATGAGGTAGGAGGATGAATCCTCCATTTAGGAACCTCTTAAGTGTCATAGAATTTATGTAGGAGGTAGGAAGAAAAGTCTTCCATTTAGGCACACCTCTAAGTGTTCACCACTACACTTGATGTTATGAACATACAAGGATGGTCAAGAACTTACAAGTAATACAAGAATATGAACAACTAATCTATGAGAAATCATCAAGCAATGTGTGGATTTTTAAATAGGATAACCCAAGTTAATCCTAAATCATACAAACATCAAGTCTTGAACTTAAACATCACTTGTGGGTTAAACCCTTGAACAAAACAGAAAGTTTGTGAGGTTTATACCTCTGATTTTGAATGTCTAAACCTTGTTTTTAAGCCTAACTAATCATAGATGTGGTTATAAGCATAAGGACATAGGTTTGAGATGAGTTTCCTCAAGTTTAAACATGTTTATCAAAAATTGAAACATGAACAGAAAAATCAGTCAAATTTGGAGCCCTTTTGGCGACGTTCCAGGCTCTGATTTTCCAGGAAAAACCCATGGAAACGTAGCTAAGGTCAACACAAAGAAGTAGCAAAAATAATCGAGTGAATCAGATAAGAATTGAGTGAGTTATGCTCACTTTAGTGAAGTAGTATCAATCTGCTCGAACTTCAGAAGTCAGCTACGGTTTGGAGTGTTTGAGAGTGAATGGAGAGTGTTTAGAAAGTGAAAAATGCTTGGAGGAGGCTTGGGTTATATAGGGGATGGATTAGGGTTTCATTGGGTTGGGCTTTGGAAGTGTTTAGTCGGCTGAATAACTCAAAACAAAGGATTTAAGTGGGCTGATGCAAGGCTGTTAACAGCCCTATAATTTTTGTTTTATTTTATTTTTTTGACATTAGAAGGTATATATTTGATGTTTAATAAAGTGTTACATGGTGTCTAGTATGTATGTAACTTGTAACAAGGTCCAAAATGCATAAATGACATGTTTTAATTTAGCAAAAAGTGTGATAACATAGGTGTGTATAACACATGAAATGTAACAAGTATGTATGGTTTATAGTTTGGTATGATCAAGTGAAAAATAAACATACAACTTAATCTTATAATCGAATAACCAAGTGTTTGAATGTATGAAGATTTAGGGATTACGAATACACGATCATTGTTTACGAGTTAAGCTTATGTTTATGCGAATTACAAATCATGTGTCAAACAAACGTATGTATCAATGTATAAATAATGTATAAACGATGTATATTTCATATAAAAGATTCCTTTCATTACGATCAAGTCTCGGATTTACAATAGCTTGAAACGAAATGTGATTACAAAGGAAACGGGTTCCCGAAAATAGAATTACAAGATGAACTTTCTAAAAACAGAAAGCTGCGAAAAGCGAGGCGTTACAGTCTCCCCTCCTTTAGGAAATTTCGTCCAGAAATTTATTTAAGCGGAATACTTGAAAGAGTCTTAGCAAAAATGGTGATTAAAATTGAGACTCAAAAATTTTGAAATGTAAAGAGTACGAAATTTTGAGGAATGACAAGATGGGTTTGCAAAGGAGTTCGTTTTGTCCAAAATAATTTGAGGTACCAAACATAATTAAAAACGTGTAGGTGCGTATATAGGTAAAGTGAGTTTAAGCAAGTTTGAATAACTTAAATTGGAGATGTATTAAAAATATGCCGTATTAAGAAGGAAGATTTTGTACGAAACGGTTTGTATTTTGATGGAAAGTGGGTTAGTTTACATAGGAAGTTTTTAAGGATAGTATAAAATCACACATTCGTAAAAAAAATTTTATTGAGAGGGATGAAAAGGTTTGGTACTTTTAAAATATAGTGATAACGGTCTACTAAGTATGTTAGTACAAGAATAGGAAGATAGTTTTAAGGTAAGGAGATAAGTTAGGATTCGAACGTTTAAACAAACTTGATTGTAAACATGGTTCGAATAAGGACAAGGATAATGGAGAAAATGGGAGATATGAAAAGTGGACGATTGATCTAATGGGCGAATTATGAGTATCAGAATAGTATAAGTATCGGATAGACAAAGGTGAGGTGTTAAGAATGAGGTCTCGTCGTGGATAATCGGATATAATGTGTTTGTGAGTTGTATAAAATTTGTATTAGGTCTGCAAAACACTGAATTTCTCATAGCACCTTTTATGAAAGTTTGGTAACATGGTGAAAACACTTATATATAGGAAGTACCAGCGGCGTATCCACCATGTTTTAACCATATTACGTCCGTTTCGTATCCGGTGTCATGTTATGTTCCGTGTCTTACCATATACAACAGTACACTCTATGGTTCTCATGCGCTTATCACTATAACCCCATGTGCACCCGCGATTATACCGATCTTCGCATGATCTGCATAGCTTGTACTAGTTGCATATGAATTAAGGTATTTGAAAATATGAATGAGTACGTATAAGAATGTAGTGTATAAGCAAGTCCATGCTTAAGTATGTATGGGACCCACGTAAGCGAATCCCTCAGATTCCACTCGCGCACGGGTACGAATGTATGAATCATGAGTATGAATGAAAGTATGAGCATAATATAAGTTTAAGTATGAATATTCACGTAAGTATGAGTATAGACATAAAACGTATGAGTAGTATGAGTATAGGTGTAAGTACGAATAATAAAAATTACGTATATAGTGTATGTTGACGCATAACAAATTTGGACATAAAAAAACGCTCGAGAAATTTGAATATGTAAAACGAATGATATAAGCGATTTCGTCGCAAGGTATCGATTAAATTGTGTATGATGAATTACATGTATAGTTGTTTAAGCGAAATGTTGAGTTTATTGAATCAAAATAGATCGAGTTTGATTTGGAAGGTAGAATATAGTTTGTAAATGCAAGGCGATATAAAGTATTCATTGGGTATGCATAACGTGTTTTGTAATGAATGGAAATGCTACTTTTGTTTTAAAAAGTTTATGTATGTTGAAGATTGTCGGTCCTCATGAAGTCTCCTAGCCCACGTGTTTTGAAATTTGAAAGACGAATTAAGCGGTGTAGAAAATGATTTTCGGAGATAATAGGTTTGTTTCATTTGCATCAAAGCAAGACATTTTGAATTTTGGAGGTTCTTATGAAAACGTTGATCCTTAGAAAAGAAATTTAGCAAAATGGACTTAGTGATTATTGAAAAAAAGTTTTAACAAATGATTCATTGATGTTGAAAAGACTCTTTGGTAAAACGATCATATAATATCTATAAGATCTTATAAGTATACAAGAAAGTTGGTTTGAATTTCGATTGAGAATGAAAGTCTTTAGTATGGTGGTATAACGTGAGTGTGTGTTTTAGTGATTAAGTCGAATATGAAGTTCATGGGCAAGAGATTCATTGGATAGATTAAATTGATAGGTAGCATTTCGTAAGGTTTTGAAATTCGGGTAATAAATGTTTTAAGACATGATTAAGAATCTCGTGTATATGAGTTGAGTGAAAATAGATTGTAGGTTAAGAAGTACGTTTGATAAAACAATGTATTTTAAAATCTGTATAAGTTGTATTTTGAATAATGATAAACGATTTAGGTATAAAACATGATCGGGTTTGCATAATAAGATATTTTGAAGGAAATTTTTTGGTAACGATCACCTAGGTTAGGGAATCACCCCTAACTCGTTGGTGAGGTCGTTTTAAGAAAGAGGGAGTGGAGTTAATCGTCAAGGTAAGGAATTCACTCCTATCTTGATGATATGTCTCCATTTGTTGTTATAAGAAATATAAATAAAATTTTATGAAATCATGCATATGTATAAATGTATGAAATGATTTAATATGTTGTGTGTGTGAAAAGAGAATATCGGAAATTAGTTTGAATTTGAAAGATTGCATCGTATAAGATAAATAATAGAAACACATGTTGATTAAAATTTGGATGGTTCCAAAATGGAACTTTGACTAACCAAAGTGGTCGAAAAGTCTTTTGAATTTGAGGAGCATGCTTTGGCCTAATATGTAAAATACTCTCGTCGACAAGTCGGTTAACGATATTTACCCTTCCGGTTACTACATGCCCCAAATCAATTGAAATTTCGAGACTTGGCGGGATTTATGAAAATCAAGGAGTAGAGCTAGTCGACAAGGTGCAGGTTTCACCCCTAACTTGGCGATTTCGTATCCTAAGTGTGGTTGGTACTCGTCGGGTCAAAATTTAATTTCAACACTTTGACGAGAGTCCACTAGAATTTGAAATTTGAATTTGTCCATCAAGGTGAGGATTTCACTCCTATCTTGATGGTGAATTTCATGTAAAAAGGAAAAGTAGATGGATTGAGAGTTGTTCACCAAATTGTGGGTTTCATGCCTATTTTGGTGAAGTCGTCTCGTTTTTGTATTACGAGTGGTTTCGATTTTTGTATAAACGTGTAAAAGACGTATGTTCAAAATAATAATAACAAGTATAAGCACATAAAGCATTTCAAGAAAATAACACGTAAAAGACATTTCAAGAATAGCACATAAAGATGTTTCAATAAAATAGCATGTGAAGCAAGTATGGTCGAATTTGGTGCTTAACTGTAGACTAGGTCAAAAGCATGGCAATTCTTTTTCCTAATTCCCTAGAGTTATGGCTCTGATACCAATCTGTCACACCCCAACCGATGGCGGAAACATCGGAGTGAGACGAAATAGTTTGCAAGAGACTTCATAACACTATTTGTGACAAGTATTTAAATAATAAATTTCCATTTCATTTCTAAAGAGTCAATTACAAAGATTTGAAATAAATACAACATGAGTAACGAAATACAATACAATAAGAATACAAATTTAAAGTGTGTATCTAAGCATCCTACTAGATTCCATGCATCACCAACATCATCGCTAAACCTACAACATGTTTTAAAAGTGTAGTTCAATACAAAAAGTATTGGCGAGCATACAAGTTTGGTGCGTAGTATATAAGTATAAAAATGATAAGGAACAATCCACATGGCAAACCTAGTTATCAAGATTAACATATTAAACTGGCATGTGATTTACAAGTCAACCCTCTGTTTACGCAAGTATGAATGAATAAACCTAACATGACCTCTCGTTCACGGGCGGTGCGTTACTCCCATAGCGCTATACATGTTAAGTGGAGGCTTGTACGAAGCTAATGACAAGTTCATCACATAAGAATCAGCCAGAAAACACGAATCAAGCATAACAAATAGTAAGCATGTATTGGATCGTTTGTTTATGTATTTACATAAGAATATGTATAATAAGTGTGTTTTATATAAAACATGTTACACCCAAAACTGTGAAAATGGTAAAATGGGTCAAGTATACTCACAAAATTTGCATATGCTTTCCGCTTATCCAATTGTTGACGAGCAATGAGATTAGGAGATCAAATGCATATGCTTTCCGATTATCCAATTTAAAACATAAGAATATAACATATGAAAGTAATCATCTTTTAACACATAATACTTGTTTAACACTATGAAACCCCAAGGGTTAGAATGTTTTCATGGGTAGAACACCCATTAGTATCATAACAAGTTTTAGGTCTTAGATGATGCAATCTAGTACTTTGACGAATGAACACAAATTCATCATCAAAGGTTCGAATATTTGGATAGTTTATATAAGTATTATATATGTTATGTAATATATCAATAAGCCCATTAGTTCAAGCGTGAGGTAGGAGGATGAATCCTCCATTTAGGAACCTCTTAAGTGTCATAGAATTCATGTAGGAGGTAAGAAGAAAAGTCTTCCATTTAGGCACCTCTAAGTGTTCACCACTACACTTGATGTTATGAACATACAAGGATGGTCAAGAACTTACAAGTAATAAAAGAATATGAACAACTAATCTATGAGAAATCATCAAGCAATGTGAGGATTTTTAAGTAGGATAACCCAAGTTAATCTTAAATCATACAAACATCAAGTCTTGAACTTGAACATCACTTGTGGGTTAAACCCTTGAACAAAACAAAAAGTTTGTGAGGTTTATACCTCTGATTTTGAATGTATCAACCTTTTTTTTAAGCCTAACTAACCATAGATGTGGTAATAAGCATAAGGACATAGGTTTGAGATGAGTTTCCTCAAGTTTAAACAAGTTTATCAAAGATTGAAACATGAATAGAAAAATCAGTCAACTTTGGAGCCCTTTTGGCGAAGTTCCAGGCTCTGATTTTCCAGGGAAACCCCATGGAAAGGTAGCTAAGGTCAATACAAAGAAGTAGCAAAAAGAATCGAGTAAATCGGATAAGAATTGAGTGAGTTATGCTCACTTTAGTGAAGTAGTATCAATCTGCTCGAACTTCAGAAGTCAGCTACGGTTTGGAGTGTTTGAGAGTGAATGGAGAGTGTTTAGAAAGTGAAAAATGCTTGGGTTATATAGGGGATGGATTAGGGTTTCATTGGGTTGGGCTTTGGAAGTGTTTAGTGGGCTGAATAACTCAAAACAAAGGATATAAGTGGGCTGATGCAAGGCTGTTAATAACCCTATAATTTTTTTTTTATTTTATTTTTTGACATTAGAAGGTATATATTTGATGTTTAATAAAGTGTTACATGGTGTCTAGTATGTATGTAATTTGTAACAAGGTCCAAAATGCATAAATGACATGTTTTAATTTAGCAAAAAGTGTGATAACATAGGTGTGTATAACACATGAAATGTAACATGTATGGTTTATAGTTTGGTATGATCAAGTGAAAAAAAAAACATACAACTTAATCTTATAATCGAATAACCAAGTGTTTGAATGTATGAAGATTTAGGGATTACGAATACACGATCATTGTTTACGAGTTCAGCTTATGTTTATGCGAATTACGAATCATGTGTCAAACAAATGTATGTATCAATGTATAAATAATGTATAAACGATGTATATTTCATATAAAAGATTCCTTTCATTACGATCAAGTCTCGGATTTACAATAGCTTGAAACGAAATACGATTACAAAGGAAACGGGTTCCCGAAAATAGAATAACAAGATGAACTTTCTAAAAACAGAAAGCTGCGAAAAGCGAGATTGGGTAAGGGCCGATGGGTGACCCGATCGATGTTCTTCGCGAAACTAGGGTTTTATATGAGGCGTGATCGAGGCCTGTTTTGGGTTTTGGTGTGTGATGAAACACCAGTTCAATCCACAAGGGGATTGAACCTGAGATGTAAATTTCGACAATAGGGTTAATCCTTAATCACTTCTAGACCACCAGACTGAATGAGTCTTGAGAGCTAATATGCAAAAGAATAACACCGTGAGCTCATTATGAGAAGGAGCGGTGGGGGGGGGGGGGTTCTTCTCATAACCACCCTCCAGTATGATAATAAGTAAGGCTTTAAGAAGATTAAACCAGGTGTGTGTTATGAGTGAGAGTAGGAGAATTCGAATCCTTAAATCAGTGGTTGAAAGTTGGTATTTATAGCCAAAGAGTGTGGAGAAGGAAATGGGATGGTATTTATAGTCGAAGAGTGTGGAGAAGGAAATAGGCTGATGGGCCTTGGGCCAGATGTCACCAACAAGGAAGGTTCTGGAAGTAGCTCAGCTCAAAAGTGAGAGAGAATTTCAGAGTTGTGGAAGGTGAGAAATGAGGGTGTGGGTGCGTATTCATAGGCTGGGAATGTGTTTAGAACGATTGGGATTTCGGGCGACAGGGTCCTTTCGTGCGGAAGGGGATCCTTTCGCATGAGAGGGGTATTCCCTGTTGCACGAAGATTCAAGTTTGTAGATTTCCCGCGTTTTGTCAGTTTTAAGCGTTTTAAATGTGTAAGTGCTATGTGTAATGTATGAATAAATGAATGTTATAAATGAATTTTGCATGTATAAAAAAGTATGGATTTGCATATAATTGTATCAAGTATGCACGTATAATAAATTTATAACAAGTATTTACGAATTATTTATAACAAGATGTATAAAAAGATCGAGTTTTTATTACGATTCAAGTCTTGGATTACAATGCTTGGAAATGAAAGTCGAATACAAGGAGAATACAAGTTTCCATAAATAGAAATAAAAACAAAGTTTTTTTTAATAAGGAAAGTTACAAAAATCGACACGTTACAGTTGGTGGATGATGGCAGGTGTTGATGGTGATGGTAGAGAGAGGGAGAGATTTGGAGGGGGGGGTAGAGAGAGGAGGTAGATATCAATTTTTTAGTTTTATTTATTAAAACATTTTAATCTAAATAGGTAAAAAGACTAAAGTACCCTTCTATGATTTGATTTAACTAAGAAAATTGATTAGGTTAGGACCAAAGGACAAAACATGTAACATTTTAAAATATTAAGTACAAAACCTATCAAATTTATAGACAAAAGACATCGCCTAAAATTTGGTATATAGATAAAACACAAAACTTGCAATTCACTATTTTCAAAATTACTTAAAGTCTCACAAAACTTGCAATTCACTATTTTCAAAATTGCTTAATGTTAGAAATTAAATTTACACGTTTAAATTTATGTGAATTCCTAAACAACGAACATTTACACATGTGTAAGTTTGTCATTTACACATGTGTAAATTTGTTATATTTACACATATGTAAAAAATCTAGTGAGAGTGATTTTGAGAGGAGAAATGAATTATTTGATGTTGTGAATTCTTTTTTGATGTTGTATTTTAATTCGAATGAGGTTTGTATTAAAAAAATTCGGTTTTGATTGGTTTTCTCATTCGTTCTCGCAATATTTAGCGTTCTCAAGATAACCCTCCCCTATATATATATATATATATATATATATATATATATATATATATATATATATAGTGAAAGTGTAAAATACAATATCACTTAGTACAATACGTACGATATGAAATTATAGCATGCGTAATTAGTTTTATAGCATGCGTGATTAGGTTTTTACCCCATTCGTGATTTCTAATTTTGTACATGCGTGATTATGGTTTTTGTAAATCCCGTAGAACGGATCTTTCAATGATATCAAACCTAATCTTGTGAGAGTGCGGAAACCAATCACAAGATGATTCAAGATAAACACGAAAAACTGAAAATCGAAGAACAATACCGAATCACTTTCAACACTTGCACACGATTCTATTACTTGAAAAGCAAAACCGTCTAGTACAAGTGCTCACAACCAAATCCCCTCTCTCTCTAGCTCTCTGGAAGTTGTAACAATGAAGTTCCAAGAAGTTCAAACCTAAAAACAAGTTAAAAACTTGTTTATATACATAGACAAGCCCATTTCCCACATGGGCTCCACTTGGGCTTGCTTGGCCCACATGGCCTAAAGCTTGGCCCAAGCGACCTATAAAGGTCCAAAACCTAATATAACTAACCCGATAAAGCCCAGTTCGTAACCATAACCCGTTGTGTTAATTTGATGCGTCAGTCTCACACTTTAGGGCCTAACAATCTCCCCCTAGACTGATGCCATCAAATTGTCTTCATAACATGAAATCAGCAACGTCTTCAACGAAGTCTATGGTTGTCGTTATGCTGCAGATGTTGTGGAAGTTCTTGACTTCTGAACTCTCAGCACTGGGTCTCTTTCTTCAGCTCTTGTGGTTAGCTTCATATCAGGATCTCAATCAGCATTTGCTTGAAAATCTTGTGAAAAGAATGTGAGAGGAGGATTCTCAGCAGCTCTTTTCTTCTTCAATCTTTGTCTTTCAAGCAGGTTCACAGGTACTTCTTCAAATGTACTATCACTGTCAGACGGCGTTTCGTATCCGGTTCTTCTGACTCAGGTACATCTTATTGGTGTGATGCTTCAGTCTTCTTCAGCAACTAACATCATCTCAGTCTTCATCAACCTCTGTTCTTGATTGAAATCAAGTGCTGCACATGCTCAGAAATTTATAAGCAAACATTTCTATGCAACAGAGGAACGTACCACATGAACACTTGGTACATCCAAGTATTCGTACTCGGATTTCACAATTTAAATTCTTTCAGCTTTTTATGATCAGTCAAATCTTCAAGAATGGTTACATTTTTAATTTTAAGAAAAACAAATAAACACACTATTTTTGTATTTTTGAATTTTTTTTAATTTTTATAAAGAACTAAAAACAAATAAGAACTCAAAATATAAACAACTACCATAATATACAATTACAATTGCAATGGGATCAAATCACGAGGTTTTGGGCCTGACTTCATTTATCAACACTGATCTACTACTGAATGATCTAGACAATCGCCAGTATATTTGTCCACTTAAACTCATCTCCCTAGACCTTTTCCATATAACTGCCTGTAACTCATTTTATCATGTTTTGATGTCTTAACAATGAACACCCAAACAAATACTAATCAAATCCCGGAATTATAGTCAACACACTCTATCATGCAAGCAGTTTCCCTACCACATATTTCACAAGTCTGTTCCAGATTTCTGAAACCTTAACTGGGATTAGGTTGAGAAGAGAACAGAATAGATCATATGCAGAGTGATATAATATACAGATCAAATGATTTTTTCTCAGTTTGATATAGGTTTCTTGGGTTTCTTTTGGGCACTTGAGGGCCTCTTTCGGGTGTTTAATTGATCTATAGCACGACAACGTATAGCTAGGTCAGCATGTATCTGGATGCAACAGAAGCTGACGTTGCCTAGCACCTCCAGGTCTTTGCTCACGCAAAACAGAGGAGATACACGACTTTTTCAGAGAAGATTTCAGAACCAGACCAAAATTGTGTGTATCGGGACAACATACAGGCATTCAAATAGAAATGAGCTAATTCCAAGTGACTTTCTTTCCTGGGGTCATGTACTATTTTAGTTCTGAATAGAAACAGCCAATGTTTCCAGTCTTAAGGATAGATCCTACCAACACATCATACTAGAGTCAAACTATTTCGATACTGGTCTTACATGAGTCAGCCCTCGACCATAATGTGAAATTTTATTTCATTTCCCATATCATGCAATTTTTCTTTTTGTCTTTTTCATTTTTCAAATGTTTTAGGGGGAGAAAATGACAAAAATACAAAAACATTTGAAAAATGAAAAAGCCAAAAAGAAAAATTGCATGATATGGGAAATGAAATAAAATTTCACATTATGGTCGAGGGCTGACTCATGTAAGACCAGTATCGAAATAGTTTGACTCTAGTATGATGTGTTGGTAGGCTCTATCCTTAAGACTGGAAACATTGGCTGTTTCTGTTCAACTTTCCTAAAAACAAGGATATTTTAAATCCTTTTAAAATCTTTCCAAAAACAACTTTCCAAAAGAAATGCAACAGATTATCGATCGAATATTTTAAAAGATTTTAAAAATCTTTTAAACACCTTTCAAACAAATCACTGAAGCAAAATATAATGAATTTTTTAAACAAAACGAAGAACACTTTGAATACCGCGAAGAACACCAACTCAAAAATTTCAGAAAACTTGAATGTTTGATATCAAACCGAGCCTAGAAATAGGTTCTGAAGGCTCTGATACCAATTGTAAATCCCGTAGAACGGATCTTTCAATGATATCAAACCTAATCTTGTGAGAGTGCGGAAACCAATCACAAGATGATTCAAGATAAACACGAAAAACTGAAAATCGAAGAACAATACCGAATCACTTTCAACACTTACACACGATTCTATTACTTGAAAAGCAAAACCGTCTAGTACAAGTGCTCACAACCAAATCGCCTCTCTCTCTAGCTCTCTAGAAGTTGTAACAATGAAGTTCCAAGAAGTTCAAACCTAAAAACAAGTTAAAAACTTGTTTATATTGTGACAACTGGCACCAAACCGGTAATTTCCGTACACTTTAATAATTAGTTAATGACTGCAATTATGTGCTTAATTGTCAGCAATGTCTGAACACATGCTAAACAAGTGAATTCATGCACGTTGTATACTACAAAATATTGCTTTATGCATAAACGAGAGCGTTGCGCCAGATATACTAGTAAACTCACCGGTAAGACACACTGTGTCAACAGAACTGCAGAAAGCAGTCAGACATTAAAATTGGAGCCTAGGTGTAGGTCCAACAACAAGAATACATTAAAACCCAAGAATACATACAAGGGTTTAATATATATACTCTCCGGAAGCAAAAATAAGCACTAAAAATCACCCGAAACGCACTTTAAGTGCAGAATTTTATATAAATCAGCTATAATCAGCATTACGGCACTAAAATATCATGCAGAAATTTCATTTTATCATCCAGAATACTTCCCTAAGTGTCGGGAATCGAAAGTGCTACAAAAAGGTACTTAAAAGACACTAAAAAGTGTAATTTAGCACTTTAACGAATCGGTATCTAACCGAACAACCGGACAATACCCGGAACACCAAAATAATGCTAGAAGCATTGTTTTTACTTTTATGAGCTAGTTAGGGTCCCCGAACACCCTAACATATCTTATATTACATATCACACTTAATATGCTAACTAATGTCATTAGAAACTAACTAGCTTGTAACTTAAACATCACCACCCAACCCATACCCCCCCCCTCATTTGACGGTTCCAAGGGTGGGACACACCCTTGTCCTTCCTTGATTGTTTAAATCTCTAGTGTTGGATATCAAGGTAACATATTACATGGAGGATATTAGTGATGTTGGATTATAAATTAACCTAAGAGTTAAGAGCTTCATAAACACACATTAACCAAAAACTCACTCTCCTCTTTCTCTCTTGGCTTGGTCACGGCCGAACACCATCACCACTACACATCCATCATCAAGTTCTTCTACAACCATTTCTTATACATACAAGTGTGCAAGAGATCATACAAGGAGGCTTGGTGCTTTCGGAAACTCAAGAACCTCTCTACATTTCTTTTATCCACCTTGTTTACGTCTTATTTCTTCCCTAGCCTTGAGCTAGTAGTAAGTGCCTCTAAACATCATCTTGTTCTTGTTTAGAGTGGTTAATAAGTGATTTAGCGGTTAAAAATCAAGAACACACAAGATCATAACTTAAAGTCTTGAAAGTAAGATGAAAATGTTGGATAAAAAGAAACTAGTGGTGTAAATCATGAAAATCTTGGTTAGTTGTTAATATTTGATGTTGTTAGTTGCTAGTAGTGGAACGGATCGTCATCTAAACATGCTAGATCATGTTCATGGAACATGAACTAGTGATATGTTAAGTGTAAAAGTTATAAGATGATGAACCCTTCCACTCATGAAACATGAACTTGAGTAAAAGTAATTTTTCTTGTAAAATAAGACTCTAAACATGTAGATCTAAAGATCTACAAGTGGTTTTTCGAAAGAACCAATCGGAAAATGCTAGTTTTGTTAAAACCCGGACCTTACATAAACTAAATGCATTTTAGTGAATAAACGAGTGTGTAAACACTTGTGTCACAAGAAAAATTTAACAAGAAATATGTTTGGTAAATCATGACTAGAAGTTGTGAAACTTCAAGATCTTTAAAAATAAAGTTTTTCAGAAACTAAACTTATTTTTAAAGATAACTAGACCCACTAAATATGTTAGTAACTTACTACATATTTTTACAAACTTTCAAGTTCATAAGTTGTGGTATATGCTTGTTTTGACAAGTTTGATAAATAAAGATTGTGTTGTTGAGATTGTTGTTGATTTAAAAGAAAATAAACACATGTTTTGAAAACATGGGAAACCTCCATTTTTAGGGGAAACTCTGTCAAAATTTTTATAAATTTTGACACTTAGAAAAATATAAGTTTTTGAGAAACTTATTCCCTAAAAATGTATTTAAAAATATTACCAAGGTTTCCCTAATTTTTGGTGATAAGAAATGATGATTTCTTCAAAATTAAAATTTATCTTAAGTATGTATATTTTTTAGAGAAAAATATATATTATTTGATCACCAACTTTTGTGCTAAGTGTATATAGTATGTGTTATACGTGCTAGTGTATTAAGACTTAAAAATACACTAAATACTCATGAGAAGTATAAACACAAAAATACACATACAAAATACAAGATACATAATTAGGGTGCAAAGTGCAAAACATGAGATACTTATATTAATTTTTTTGAGAAAATAATATAAGTAAGACACTTAGTTAAAAATATAAAATATTTTTAACACAAGAATATATACACAAAAGAGAGTGACTGTACTTGTGCGACACAAGTCTAGTGACTAACGTTAAGAAAACGCGTATAGGTCACGACGTTAATTAAGCAAATCCGGTGAAGTTTACGACGCAAGGAACGCAAAGTTGTGAGTTCATGCTCCCCCTTTTCTTTTAACTGTTTTCAGTTTTATAACTTCGGGGGTGAAATACATGTACAAATGTTACAATGTTCATAAATGGTATGATAACAAGAAACACACTTGGTGAGGACGAGTACCAAGTATGATGTGATGTGTTTTGAGAAATGATACGAGAAATCGTGTCACGAATAGGGTACATAAGCACCATTAATCAACAATATACCTAGACCGCAGAACAAAAGGTTAGATCTAACGGGTGCCGGGCAGCCACACTCTCGGTGAGGGCGAGAATCGAGTAGTGCTTTTGTGTCTCAGAATATGCCAACTAGAAAAATGGCTAAGGTTTGGTGACTTCCTATGTCGTGTCACATGTTAATGGCCTTGCAACCCATTAACAATCCTGATACTTACAGGAATACTTTATTTACATAAAATTCATACCATACTAAAACTTGATTAATACTTGAAGTACGTGGGGTACTCAAGAAAACTTGAATTATACTTGAGTACGTGGGGTACTCAAGAAAACGGGAATTATACTTAAAGTACGTGGGGTACTCAAGAAAAACTTGAATTATACTTGAGTACGTGGGGTACTCAAGAAAACGGGAATTATACTTGAGTACGTGGAGTACTCAAGAAAAACTTGAATTATACATGAGTACGTGGTGTACACATGGATACTTGATTTATATATGAAAACTTGATTTATACATGACACAAACTATGTTTTCATACAAAGTATACAAATGTGAAATACAAAAACTGCATGAATTCACACCAACATTATGTTGACGTTTTTCCAAAACTCACATGTATTTCAGGTAACTAGGATGGATGTGCGCGTGGTCTTACTCATGCTCGTGGATGTCGCTTTGTTTATCGTTAAATAAAGTTGTGACTTTTAAGACAATATGCTATCTCGTGTTGTAAACACTTGACATATGTTTTCAGTAATGTAATGTTTTGAAGATTACTTTTGAGCTTGTAGTATGTTTACTCTTCGTATGCAATGAGAACCTTTCATGATCACACCTCGTGCTTCCGCCGCAGAAAGGGGTGTGACAGATTGGTATCAGAGCTGCGATTGTAGTGAACCAGGATTCCTTCTCGAGTCTAGTCTACAATCTCTAGGATCCTTTCACGAAAACAATTTTTCAAAGAGTTTTCATTGCATAAAGCGTCCCGCGACATCCACTACCTGAAACTGTCTACAAGAGTCTAGAGGAGACACTACGAGACTTAGGGTGCACATGAGTAGCACTTGTCGTTGACTAGAAATTACTTGCAACTATGTGTGATAGTTAGCATATACTAGAAGTAGAATGTCACAAGTATACATGACTTTATCTGAAAGCGATGGCCCATCTGAAGGAAGAAATACGAGGATGAAACGAACTGTGCGGACTGTGCAAGGAGTTACGTAATTATGGATGCATACATAATTATGGAATTCAGTGCACAGAAACCACAACAAGTCTTGTCACGTATAGATTCCTTCAGTGCAAGCCTACTAAGTACTCTGCTAGAGTAATAGTTGTTTGACGTCACTTATGTGGTATATACCTATGAATATATACACTACTACTGTCTAGTATGACGATATCAAACAAATGTTTAACCCTGTTGTGTTATGTTCTTCAGAACATGGCACCCAAAAGTGCTATGAACGCTCGTGACCAACCTCCTCCCCCACTGCCAAGAATTGCCGAAGAGCTGGAAGCTCTACTGGAAGAAAGGATCTCCGCTGCTATCGCCTAGTACGAGGCAAACCGAACTCAAGACAGTGGCGGCCCAAGCAACACTAGACGTAATGGGAACGGAGATTCATCTGGAGGCAATGCAGCTCCAGGCTGTACTTTCAAGCAGTTCCTCGACTGCAAGCCGATGAACTATGATGGCACAGGAGGTGCAGTAGCATTTGTACGCTGGACGGAGAAGACTGAAGCTACTATCCGCATGAGCAAGTGTACCGCGGATCAGCAATTCACTTTTGCTACTGGATTGTTTGTCGATGAAGCTCTGACTTGGTGGAACTTGCAAGCCCAAACTTTGGTCGATGATGCCGCTTATGGCCTAACCTGGAAGAAACTGAAGGAAAGAATGAGAGAGAAGTATTGCTCTCGTGCTGAACTCCAAAGACTGGAAACGGAGTTCTGGCACCTAACCATGGAAGGTGCTGACACTAATGGATATACTCGAAGGTTCCACGATCTGTCTAGAGTGCTTCCCTACATGGTGACTCCCGAAGTCAAGCGCGTTGAACGCTACATTTGGGGACTGGCCCCAGAGTTTCGCAGCATGGTAACTTCAGCCAAACCTCAAACAATCACCGAGGCTGTAACTCTGGCTGTCAGCCTGACTGAAGATTGTGTTCGTATGAAGAAGTTATCACTGAACCCAACAGAGAAGACCGAGACACATACTGAGTCGTTCGGTGACAAGAAGAGAAAGCATTCGTATCTGAATCAAGCAACTCGTAACAACAAAGGTATCAACAACAAGAAGCGAGATGTTAACCCGCCTCAGGAGGCGAAGACCCTTACAACCAAAGCATACCAAGGCTCCATGCCTAAATGCCAAAAATGTAAGTTTCATCATGAAGGAGCTTGTCGCATTCCAAGGTGCGACAAAAGTGGTAGATTGGGTCATCAAGCAGAAAACTGTTGGGGAAAAGGAAAGAACGGGAATGGGAACCGCAACGGTGCTGGAACTGGAAACAATGGTAGAAATGGGAATGGCAATGGTAACCAGAATGGCCATGGAGCTGGGCAAAGCCAAGGATGCTTTGGTTGTGGAAGCATGGATCATTTCAAGAAAAATTGCCCAAGGGGAAACAACGTTCAGACTCGAGCCTTTGTGATTGGGGCAAGGAAAGCACACGAGAACCTTAACGTGGTCACCGGTACGTTCCTCATTAACAATCACTTTGCATCCATATTATTTGACACTGGTGCCGATTATAGCTTCATGTCTGTGGAATTTAAACGCATACTCGGAATAGAATCTAGTAGATTAGAAATTTCTTATTCCATAGAACTAGCCAACGGTAAACTTGTTGAATCGAGCGAAGTCGTTAGAGGCTGCACACTAGAACTTGGTGAAAGAAGATTTAGCATCGACCTCTTGCCTATCCAATTGGGTAGCTTCGATGTAGTAGTCGGAATGGACTGGCTGTCCCAGAACAAAGCTGAGGTTATTTGTCATGAGAAAATCATTCGCATCCCTTTTGCGAATGATGAAACTCTCATCGTACATGGAGAAAAATGA
>JARYGA010019812.1:0-41788 GCA_030545235.1 Helianthus tuberosus | reverse complement strand
GGATACCAATAATTTGAAACCATGAAATATATGGTTTTATCAGCATAAATTCCTAGAGGCCATGAATAACTGCTTGAACCATAATTATTTACGCTACCGAAATTTATTGTTCTCCATGACTCACGATGTCGTGAGTAAACACGAGCAGTAGCCACATTACGGTAACAGCTGATCTGAAGCACTTTCAGATCATTGGATTGATCAAAATAAATTCCACCTGTATCAGAGTTTCGATCATGAATATAATTTAAGTAGTCGTCAGACAAAAACTTATAGCGCCTGGTAGTTTGATTCCAAAGTATCAGCTCACAGCAAATCCCTTCATTGCAAACTAACATCAATCCATTAAATGACGATAGAATACGTAAGAAGGTAAGTGGACATTGTTAGGAAAACTTAAGGTTTTGCTTGTCCCGACATGCAAATTACCAGCTACTATGCTGTCAACGACAATTGACGTGTCTTTAAAAGAGAGTAGTTTCTTTTGTAGTGAATCTCCACTTCGGAGAGCATGGATCATCTCAAATGCATGACTTGACAGTTCCCTATAAAAATTTTTGGAAAGACATTTCAAACGACTAATATCTTCTGCAGGGAGCCTCGCAAAAATTTCGTCAACAATAATTTGAAACACAATGTTTTCCATTTCGCAGTGAACAAATGCGTGTTTGAAAGCCAAAGAAATTGTAAAGATACTGATAAGCGAAAAACTTTGAAGATGATTGAGTAGATGGATGAAAGCGGTAATGATGAAAGCAGTTTCCCAATGTATTTTATATACCCAATGAAGGCAGTTATGACTAAATACATCGTCAGACTAACTTAGTGTGTAAAGAATATGATGCGACAATGGTTAGGATTTTAATGCAAAACATTTCAAAACTGCGTTTCCATGGGAAAAGTATAAAATTAAATACCAAGAAATCCAAAGGACAAATTTTAAACTTTCAAAAAAAAAAAAAAAACAGGTTATCATAATTACACTAACCTCCTCGTTTACCATAAGACGCCTTTACCATAAGACAAAAGTGAGTGAATGACATGCATTAATTGCAAATTACATATCCCCATGCATTTTGAATTTGAAATTACCGGCAATTTCAAAACATCTCTAAGTTACACGTTTGCCAAAGGAAGTAATTTCATCCTCTACTGGCTTTAAAGGATAGATATGGGCAGATGTTGCCAACCTCTGTTAGGCAACAACAGATGTTGCCAATAGTACTCTTCATTTAAAGACCAACAATACTCTACAGAGTAAACAAAAGCTTCTACAACTTCAGCAGACACGGATGTTGAGAACTTCTGTTAGGCAACAACATATGTTGGTAACAGTCGCAAGTCAAACAACCGTTAGATTAACAGAGGATCACTACTAAACAGATGTTCTCTTTGGGCAGACTTTACCTTTGACAGAGATTTAAAGTAACAGATGTTGAGTATTTGCAATTGAGAGGAGGAAATTCTTCAAAAAAACTGTTGACTTACCAAATCATAAAAAAATAATAAAATTTCAAAACTATGGCATAAAAAAACGACAAATAAAAAACTCTTCATTTAAAGACCAACAGTACTCTACATCCTAAACACATACTTTTACCACTTCAGCTCACACGGATGTTGAGAAGCACTGTTAGGCAACAACAAATGTTGACAACAGTAACAAGTCAAACAGCAGTTAGATCAGCAGATGATGATTTCGAGCAGATGTTCTCTTTTGGCAAACTTTAACTTTGACAGATCTATACAGTAACATAATTTGATTCTTTGCAATTCTTCAAAAAACTGTTCAAGCACAATTCAACATCAACATAATCTAAATCAAACTCAGAGACAATTTCACATCTACATCAATATCGATCTGCAATAATCAGATGATATTTAAAATTACATAATGATACTTATGCACCTTAAAATTAGCAAAAATAAAATGCTCCACAAACATTAATAGGATTAAAATTTAATTATGAGAATTAAAAGATCAACAATTACATCGAGTACTGAACAACGAAACTTTAAAATCTAACAACACCACCAAGAAATTTAGGAATCTAACAGCAAAAATTAAGTGCTTTTAGCTTCAACTCCATCGAGTACTGAACTTCTCAATGTATATCTTTGACAATCGGCATGAACTCCACAGAAGTATTGAAGGCATCACCATCAGGTTTCTGGAAACCTGCTCTCTCGTGAACAGACCAAGATGCAGTACATCAAAACACTTCTCCAGCTGTTGAAGAGTAGCCCTATCCTCATATACTTAATCCTCAACTAGTTTAATAAATAGTTGCTTTAAATCATCGGAGCCTGCAGAAGTGTATACATTCTATACATCAAAATTCCAAACTTTATGCTTCTTTTAATACAAAAAAGGCATGAAAAAACAAACTGAATCTACTTATATATCTTACTAAATAAAATCTTATCTTACAGCAGTAGCAGATCCTTTCTTGCGTTTAGTAGGAACCACTGTGGGTTCTACATCATCAACATCTGCCCAAGTCAATTATAATCATCATTTAGTCATAAGCAAAAATTATTTTAACTATACATTTAATAATCTTTCTTTGTGTTTAATTTGATTCCATCAATATCCATATTAACATATTTTAAAACCATTATGACTCCACAAATACTTCTACCACTGGTCACTCGAAGAAAACAGAGCTGGAATATATCAACAGTTTAAAATCCACAAACCTAAAATAACCCGCAGATGATTGTATGAATTTCAAACAACTGTGATTAGACTGAAATATAAAGCGAGAATTAGAGTAGATCACTTCAAAATTAAAAATTCAAGATTTCAAAATTAGAGTAGCAAAAACAACATACTTTAAACGATGTTGGAACAATGATGTCGGAAACAACTGTAGAACAATCACCATCATCATCTGCTCAGATCATTCACAATTATTATTTAGTCATAACTCAGATAAAAAACAATTAGTAAAAATCTAAAGCCAAAACAAACATAATTATATATATGACATTAACATCATCAAGGCAAACCACATATCCCCAAAATTTGTTCTGAAAGTTGGTCAGAGAGAGCTTTCGTTTTCTCTTATCCTTTATGAACAAATGTCGACTATTGAGAAGAAGGGATTTGAGGGAGAGATACATTGTAAGTGTGGTTTGAAAATACAAAAGCAGAGAACTTAGCAGAGTGTAAATATGAAGAGTGAAATGAGAAAAAAAACCTTTTATATAAGAAGATGATTGACAGAAGTGAGTGAGTGACATGCATTAATTGCAAATTACATATCCCCAGGCATTTTGAATTTGAAATTACCGGCAATTTCCAAACATCTGCTAAGGTATACGTTTGCCCAGTGTTGCAGAAGTCGGTCTAGGCGGCCGATTAATCGGCGCCTAGGCGCTAATCGGATGTTAATCGCCTAAATTTGAGCAAATCGGCCAATAAATCGGTCAAGGTCAAATTCGGTCAAAATCGGTCAAAAGTCGGTCAAGTCGGACTAATCGGACCAGAGTTTTTTTGCTCAAAATCAGTCCTAGTCGGTCAAAATCGGTCCTAGTCGGTCAAAAGTCGGTTAATTTTTGAATTTCTAAGTACTTGATTTGTTATGTTTAAGTTTAACTGCTTATGTTTGAACCATACTATTTGAAACTTGAAGTATCTATGTGAATTTTTAAGTATTATTTTTATATTACTGTGTAAATATATATAAATTTGAAAAATTGAATTAAAAAATTCCCATTCCGATTAATCCCTAGGCGATACCTCACCTTCCGACTAGCGCCTAGCGCCTTCTACAACATTGCGTTTGCCAAAGGAAACATCTGCTAAGTTATACGCTGGCTTCAAAAGAAAGATATGGGCAGAGGTTTTGAGATGAGGCAGACGTTTAGACATATTTTAAAATGATTTTATATATTAGGCTTTATAATGCAGTAATGACATAAGAAAAACATTGTTGGACAGCCTCTCCGGCTGATACATCAGTTTTTCTTATGTTATTGGGATTTCTTCTTTTATAGAAAGTATAGATATGAAAAAAAAGATACCTTTAACATGTCATTCAAATTAATGTAATTGGTAATATGTTATTGGTAATCTAATTGGTAATATGTTATTGGTAATGCATTAAAAACATTCGATAACGTGCGTAAAAAATGTTTGACAACGTACTTAAAAGACGTTTTTTACACAATACACAAAATAAACAAAAAACGTTTACTTTTGACAAAGACAGCGCGCATAAAAAACATTCGACAGCTTGCGTAAAAAAAGTTTTGACAACGTGCGTAAAAAAATTTGACAACGTGCGTAAACATTTACACGATCTGAGTATGAGAACACCACTATGTAAAAAAATAAATAAATAAGTGTTTTGACAATGTGCTTAAAATTTTTTTATTATGTCACTGATCGCCGACCCGAGTTCCTCTAAACGTCACGCGTAAATCTAATTTTCAAATGTATGTAAAAACGGAAGGCATAAAATAGTTTTTACGTACGTTTGAAAAATGTTTTTACGTAAGTTGTCGAATGTAAAATATTTTTTTTTTGCGCATGGTGAGACTTTCCACTTAAAATATCAAGGATTGGACACCGTACGCTAAATAAAAATTCGACATTTAAAAAAACGTTTACTTTCGACAAAGTGCACCAATTTTTTTTTTACAAACGTAAAAACATTTTTAGAAACGTGTGAAACTTGTTTTTACATTCTCTAAAAACATCACACGCAAATCTATTCTACATACGGCGTAAATGTTTTTTTTACACACTGTGTCAAGCGTAAATGTTTTATTTTTTTAAATGTCGAATGTAAACTCATACGTAAATTATTTCTTTACGTATAGTGACGAATGTAAATGCTGGTTTTTTTTCCTAATGTCGAATGTAAACTGTGTCTTTTTTTTTTTTGCGTACGATAACAAAAACGCTTGTTTTTTTTGTAAATGTCAAATGTAAACTCACACGTTAATGATTTTTTAACCGACGCGTAAAAAAAGTTTACAACGGGGCGTAAAAAAGTTTAATTTTTTAACAGGGTCGTAAAAAAATTACAACTGAGGCGGAAATAAAATTTACAATCGGGGCTGGGCTAAAAACAAAAAAATTACATCTTGTCGGCACCAAAAAAAATTATAAAAATGTTTTTACATTCGTTGCCGAATGTAAAAAAAATTTGCTCACATTGTCGAAAGTAAAAAATGCTTTTTTTACAGGCGGTAGAAAAATGTTTTTTACGCCCCTGATCGAAAGTAAAAAATGCTTTGATTTTCGCAGGTGTTGGGGCGTTGCTGTTCAAAAGACGAGGATAACGAACAACAGATGAAGGCGAGTAGGGTGCATTTATTTTTTCGAGACATGTTATTGTGATTTTACGTCAACATTAATTTGTAGATCTATTGGCGAAATTTGGGACTTTTTTATTGTATAAAATGTAATTTTGCATTAAAAATATATTTACATGTATGAAAATATTTATATCTAAATTTGTAGTTTTGAATGATGTCTATTTGTGAAAAATCAATTTTGCGGGTTTCATTTGTTTTGATGGGACAACCTCACAAACATAATTCTTACAAAAATTATGGTGTGTAAAAATGTCATATTTGCCCCGAGTTTACTATTTTCGTCCCCGTCGTTTATCAAAAATTACTATTTCAGTCCATTAGTTTAAAAATTGTGATTTCAGTCCCTGTGGTTTCACTTTCGTAACCATTTCAGTCCACCTCCGTTAACCCCATCCATTTATTCTATTAAGTACACGCGAATTGACCATAATGCCCTTATTAATAAGAAAACAAAAAGATATCTAAATGAGTTAATTACTGTTTTCGTCCCTGTGGTTTGTCAAAAATCACTATTTCAGTCCATTAGTTTAAAAATTGCGATTTCAGTCCATGTGGTTTTACTTTCATAACCATTTTAGTCCACCTCCGTTAACCCCATCCATTTATTCTGTTAAGTACACGTGAATTGTATTCTGGGGCCCACTTTTTAAAACACAACCCCACGCTACCCCACCCCACTCCATACCTACT
Source organism: Helianthus tuberosus (assembly GCA_030545235.1). Taxonomy (NCBI): domain Eukaryota; kingdom Viridiplantae; phylum Streptophyta; class Magnoliopsida; order Asterales; family Asteraceae; genus Helianthus; species Helianthus tuberosus. Next base: position 35,767 of record JARYGA010019812.1, on the reverse strand, counting down.
CTCATTTCCGGCAAAAGTTTCCGGTCATCTTCTCCGGCATCATAACCACACCTTCTTAATGTCCGGTGACCCATTACCCCACCCCAATTAATATCTTCCTAGCAGCATCAATTAACATAATTACTTGAAAAATAATGCTTACCTGGACATTTTCACATTCTAAAATTCAAAATTAAAATTTTGGAACCATATATGTAAAAATAGTGCCAGACTTCTACTTCTACTGAAGCCATGGTGGGTCGAACCCTACAATCCAATTTAAGTCCATATGTCATACCACAATAAAATCATATAAATCCAATAATAAAATCATATAAGTCCATATTTAATTAACACAAGGGTAATTTAGGTATTTCATTAAAAACTTAACGGTAAAATAGACGGTGTTAGAGACTGGACTGAAATGGTTAAGAAAGTGAAACCACATGAACTGAAATTGCAATTTTTAAACTAGTGGACTGAAATAGTGACAAACCACAGGGACGAAAACAGTAATTAACTTATTTAGATATCTTTTTGTTTTTTTATTAATAAGGGCATTATGGTCAATTCGCGTGTACTTAACAGAATAAATGGATGGGGTTAACGGAGGTGGACTGAAATGGTTACAAAAGTGAAACCACAGGGACTGAAATCACAATTTTTAAACTAATGGACTGAAATACTGATTTTTGACAAACCATAGGGACGAAAACAATAATTAACTCTATTTGCCCTTTTATGTACTTTAAATGGTTTTTTATTTAAAAAAGACATGGTCGCACATGTCATAACGAAATTAAATTTCAGCCATACATCTCATCTTGATCAAAGGATGAGATTAGTTCCTTTGTTTCTCACAACTAAGCTTAGTTCTCATTTTACCCAATCCCTATATATATTGGGATTGGTTAACGTACAATTTGTGTTAACGTACGCAGCGTAACACGCGAACTTCATTTTTCACCATGCAAATTTATTTATAACATGCTATTTTCTCATTTTTACAACATGCTATTTTCTCATTTTTACAACATGCGACTTTTTCATCTTTCAACATGCGACTTTTTCATCTGTTAACATGCGACTTTTTATATTTTACAACATGCGAGTTTTTAGTTATGAAGTTTATAACGTACGAACTTCAAATCTTGTACGCTCGTACGATAAAGCATATTGTACATTACACTTTCACTATATATATATATATAGGGGATCGCTAGAATGAGAACCACCACGAGTTATGAGAACCACGAGAACCGCGTCCCGCGGGTGGCCGTCGGCGACGAAATTTTTTTTACACCTAGATCCGTATATTTTAGCGGGGGGTTTAAATTTTCGGTTCAAACGGCGTGCCCGAGGGGGTAGTTTTTTACGCCCAAAGTTTGGGTTTTTTTAATTTTTTTAATTTTTCTTTTTTTTTTTTTACCAAACTTTGGGCGTAAAAAACTACCCCCTCGGGCGCGCCGTTTGAACCGAAAATTTAAACCCCCCGCTAAAATATACGGATCTAGGTGTAAAAAAATTTTCGTCGCCGACGGCCACCCGCGGGACGCGGTTCTCGTGGTTCTCATAACTCGTGGTGGTTCTCATTCTAGCGGCTCCCTATATATATATATATATTATGTAATTAGTGGAGGGTTCATTGGTGAACACTAAAAAAGTGGAGAACCGGAGAACCATGCAATTAACATCTTCAAAATTCAACTTAACATGTTAAAAATTATTTTTTTTAAATTTCGTCACTTTTTCTTATAAATACATGTAGAACATTTTTAATAAAAAAAATCAAAAGCTAAAAATATAATTTTTCTAAAAAACAGTAAAGAAAGGTAAAAAAATTACAACAATTGTTTTTTATTGGAATAGCTTCTATACATATACATAAGGAAAAGCATCGAAAAAACATTAAATTTTTTTTTAACATGTTAAGTTGAATTTTTAAGATATTTTTTTACAAAAGTTATTTTTTATTGGGATAGCTTCTACAAATTTTTATAAGGAAAACGCCGAAAAACATTTTTAAAAAATTGATTTTTAACATGTTAAGTTGAATTTTTAAGATGTTAAATACATTGTTCCCTGGTTCCCTACTTTTTTAGTGTTCCTCAAGTTATATATATATATATATATATAGGGTAGGGTTCTAGAGTGAACAACCTCCCAAGAGTGAACTGTGTGAACTCATCTAGACCCTTGATTTCCTTTTTAGTTGTTAAGGGTATGATTATAATTTTATAAAAAATTAGATTTAAATCATTATCTTAATAATTGAAATCAGTTACATATTTCCTATTTTAATTCCTTATCCATAATATCTTTCCTATTTTAAATTCATTATCTACAATATCTTTTATTTCAATTTTATTTTTCAGATTTTATCACCAGAATTCAAATTTTGATTTTTAAGATCCACGTAACCTTCATATTTCAACGATATACACATGTGTACTTGGATATAAATAGAACAATACGTATGTGTACTCAGCATCGTACATATGTGTACAGTAATTCACAAGTGTACATCAAACATTTAATACAAAAAAAAAATCTGAGATATCACAAAAACAGACGATATACACATGTGTACATCGCATTAAAAAACATGGCAAAATCAGAATACACATGTGTACATCGCATTTAAACAGAGCAAGGATAATGAATTTAAAATAAGAAAGATATTATGGATAAGGAATTAAAATGGGAAATATGTAACTGATTTCAATTATTAAGATAATGATTGAGTTAATAGCCAAAATGGTCCCTGAGGTTTGCTCACTTTTGCCACTTTAGTCCAAAATCCAAAATTTTTAAATCTAGGTCCCTGAGGTTTGCATTTTGTTGCCATTTTGGTCCAAAAATCAAATCAGGTCAGATTTTCAAAAAAAACCCTGCTATTTATGCTCAGGGGTATTTTAGTCATTTTACCTCTCTCTCTTGAATAAAAATCCTTCTTCTTCTTTGCAACAAACCACCTATTCAAGTCTCTCTCTCTCTCTCTCAGTTCTCTCTCTCTCTCACTAAAACACAGCCATCCCCACCATCCTACTGTCGCCAACACCACCATCCCACTGCCATCATCTCTCTCATCTATCTCTCTCTTTAAAACCTTTTACATTGAAGTGCCTCTGCGTTCTGATCTGATGGCGGTTCATACCTCTTCTTCAAACCCTAAATCGAAGTGTCAACCATGGAATTAGTGCCGCCGTCATACCTGCGTTCTGCCCTTTTGTTATTTGCTCCACCTCCACCAAACCCCGCCGTCACCACATGTTCCACCACCCTCCACCAACCCACCAGACCCCTCTCTCTCTCTCTCTCTGTCTCTCAAGAACACCACACCAACCCGCCGGCATCCCCCTCTTTCTCCTGTACAACACCACCAAGAGCCACCAAAATCACAATCACCGGACGTTTCACCGCAAAGCTTCACTGAAGGGTTTTTCGATTTCGTTTTCCTCTCAAATATGCAGAGATTGATGGGGGGTTTGTGGTTGAGTGAAGAATTGGGTTGATTATGGATATGTACAGCCAGATCAGAACCATTATGCAGAGATTGATGGGGGTTTCTTTTGATTGCGGTGGTGGAAGAGAGAGAGTGAGAAGAGAGAGAGACAGATATGGTTGCGGTGGTGGAGGTGCTGTGGCGATGGTGGTGGTGGCGGTGCGGTGGTGGTGGTGGTGGTGTTCGACAGAGATGAGAGAGAGAGAAGAGAAAGAAGGGTGTTTGGAGAGAGTGTGTGTGCAGAGTGATTTTAGGGGTGTTTGGGTATATTAATACTTAAAATGACTAAAATACCCCTGAGGAAAAGGACAAAAATATGACCTGATTTGAGATTTGGACAAAAATGGCAACAAAATGCAAACCTTAGGGACCCAGATGTAAAAAAATTGGATTTTGGACTAAAGTGGTAAAAGTGAGCAAACCTCAGGGACCATTTTGGCTATTAACTCATAATGATTTAAATCTATTTTTTTTATAAATTACTTTTCTATTTAATTTATGAGAGAGAACATGATTTATGCAATCAATTTAAGATGAAAATTACACATATACCCTTTTTGTATTTAATTAAATGGAAAAAATTAACCACATAATTACCATCATGCCACTCATCTAAATCTCAAGATCATAGAAATCAAGGGCCAAGATGAGTTCACACAGTTCAAAACTGAGGGTGGTGTTCACTCTTGAACCTAATCCTATATGTATATAGGGGACCGCTAGAATGAGAACCACCTCGAGTTGTGAGAACCGCGAGAACTACTTGATCCGGGGCGAGGTGGACCAATTTTTTTTTCAAAAACGTAGATGCATGTATTATAAACACATTCGTAAAAATTTTTTTTTAAAAAAATGTCGTGTGTGTAGTTTTTTACACCACAAGTTTGTGGTTTACGAGTTCCGTAAATTTACGGAACTCGTAAACCACAAACTTGTGGTGTAAAAAACTACACACACGGCATTTTTTTAATTTTTTTTTTACGAATGTATTTATAATACATGCATCTACGTTTTTGAAAAAAAAATTTGGTTAACCTCGCCCCGTACGGTGTGGTTATCGCGGTTCTTACAACTCGCGGTGGTTCTCATTCTAGCGGTCCCCTATATATATATATATATATATATATATATATATATATATATATATATATATAGGGGAAGGTTCATTGGGGAACACTAAAAAAGTGGGGAACGGCGGGGAACCGACTCAAACGAACTCCGATTGGACTTATTCCAACAGCGTTTGAACCGGCTCGTCGAACCCTAACTAGGATCTCTTAACCCTAAACCTTAAATCCTAACTCCTAAACTCTAAACCCTAAAGCTAAAAAATAAGGCTAAAACCTAAGCTAAACCGTAAAATCTAAACTATAAACCCTAAAAGCTAAACCCTAAACCTAAAGCTAAACCCTAAAGTTAAACCCTAAACCCTAAGCCCTAAATCTAAACCCTAAAGTTAAACCCTAAAGCTAAACCATAACGCTAAACCCTAAAAGCCAAACACTAATATATTTAGGGTTTAGGGGTTATGATTTAGGGTTAGGGTTAAGAGATCCTAGTCAGGGTTCGACGAGCCGGTTCCAACGCCGCTGGAAGGAGTCCAATCGGAGTTCGTTTGAGTCGGTTCCTCACTTTTTTAGTGTTCCCCAATGAACCTCACACTATATATATATATATATATATATATATAGATGTGTGTGTATAGAGCTCGGTTAAAATGAGAACCACCACGAGTTGTGAGAACTTTTTCTTTCCGCGCGAGTTGGGCCAAAATGTTTTTGCACAAACGTAGATGAAAATATTATAAACACATCTGTAAAAAAAGTAAAAAAAATTGTCGAGTCGGTAGTTTTGACTGATGCAAGTTTTTTTACGCGTTGGTGTAAATTTTGTACGTAGATAAATATTTTTTATGCCTCATGTAAATGTGGGTATGCGGCATTTTTTTTTTGCTGAAACAAGTAATTTTTTATGACTTTTGAGAAAAAATTCGGAAAAACCTTTTGGATGACCTAGTTCGATCTCACGGTTCTCACAACTAAAGGTGATTCTCATTTTTAACCCATCCCTCAGTGTGTGTATATATATAAGTAATAAATACATAAAATAGTAAATGTTTAATAAACAATAACATGCCAAAGTCAAGCTTAAAAACATATTAGTGAAACGAGTTCAAGCTTTAGAATAGAACTTCTAAATAATTAGATTAAACAATGCGAGTTCTGAGTTCACACAATTACTTACACCCTTATAATTCTTATACTTTGTTTGTCCCGTATATTTCAGTAATTTTATATAAATGTTACACATTTCACTAATGGTTTATAAAGAAATTGTGCTGATAAGATCTTTTATAATGACTTAAAACAAAGTTTTGAAAATAGTTTGTTACTAAGGAATATTCTTTTTGAAATCTAAAACACACAGTCCCTCAAATCATACTGCCAATTCTATATTAATATCTCACTAATATCTATTAAATTCTATATTAACATCTCACTAATATCTATTATAAGACTCGAATCCTCAACTTTATGAAGGATAACACTTTATACACACCTTAATACCACTATGTGGAACTTGGAAGTGCACAAATTGGGTATTTTCAATACCTGGTTATGGGTATTGAAGTGATGGGAAAAATCGGGTATTGGCAATACCCGGGACGGCTCCGATTGCTGGTTATAGTCCAAAAAAGGTATAGAACCGGTTCTTCAAGAACCGGGTATTAATTACAGGTATGAAAAAACTTGCAGATTTTGTGTGTTCTGAGGCTGCATCATTTTCTTTGGTTCCGAGTTCCTTTTTTTTTTGCTTAAAAACTACGTAAATTGTCATGGTAACACATAAGAAAAAAAAAATAGAACTGCATATATATTAGAAACTTAAAATATCATAAAGATGTAATAATTTAAAAACATATATATAGAAACCGTGTATTGGCAATATCCGGTTTAGGTATTAAAAAAACCGGTTCCGGGTTTAAAAAAGCTAGTTCTAGGTATTAAAACGGGTATATATTGGGTACGGTTCCGGTCTAGAGTATTGAAACCAAAATGGATATCCTGTCTATACGCTACAGTAGAGTTGGTTCTGATTTCAGGTATAAAACACCCGGGGATAATTAAATACGCTTCCAGAGGTTTTTACTAGGTCCAAGTCCAGGTACAAGTTTTTCTTTTGCACACCTTTATTGGATTAGAAGCCCTTTGGTTCCTGAAAAATAATTATATAATTGCTTCTAAATACATCTAAAAAAATAAAAATTCACTACGGGTCTGTGAAGTGATAATAATTTTTACATGAACATCTCGTAGAGTTTGACGGATATTCATTTTATATTCTTTTGCAAATAGCTAATAAAATACATGTGGATAATATTCTTTCTATTATCATGTAGATAATATTCTTTATGTGGATAATATTCTTTCTATTATTAAGTTTGACCAAGTCCATTTTGAACAAAAATAATGTACCAAAATGCTCAACTTTACAAGATTACATTTTATCTTTTCGAAATCTTACTTAAAAGTCACATAACATATTAAGCGGCTTTGGCAACATCCGAATAGTTAAGTGCTGAACCAGTAAAAGGTCTGAACCATTAAGTGAGGTCTGAATCATTAAGAGCCTGTATAATACTTAACTGTTCAGATGAAAATTTCTAACCAATTCAGATTAAAGGTCTTAACCATTCAGACCCTGTATAAATCTTAACCATTTAGAGACAAATGTCTGAACCATTCAGACATATGCTCGTGAAACAAACAGTCTGAACCATTAAGTGTTGAACCAGTAAGAGGTTTGAACAATTAAGAGACTCATTAAGAGTTAAACAAACAACCCCTAAGTTGAGGCTAAATGCACCCCCTCCCCATCTTACTTTTCATACCTTTTTTTAATATATAATACTAGGTTATAACCCCGTGTATTACACGGGGTAAGTAAATAAAATATCAAATAGTTAATAACGAAGATTTAACAATTATAAAACGATATTTTAAGACACTTTTCTGATATCCGAACAAAAATTTGTTTTATGTATGATCAAAACTTGTGATGTTTGTCAAGTTTATAAATACGAAAACATTTGAACCATCGATTAGAAAACAAATTGTATCATCGACTTTCTCACGACGTGAACCCAAGTTTTATTTAAATAACAGTGGTCTTAATTTATTAGTTATAAAAATATTGTTGAAATGTTTAGATTAGGCATATAACAATTAGCCAATTAGATAAACTTGTAGCTACAAAATAATATTTAAATTAATTAGTTAAGTATAAATTATCGGTAATTATTAAGTTATATAACTTTAAAATTTAAGTATATAGACTTGAGTTGCATCTTAAAAGGATGGTCGTTTTTTAATAAATTTATTAGTATGATAAACGAGTTATTATTTTTCTTGTATTTTAAATATATTAAATAAATAAATTATTTGTTAAGCAAGAAATTAATTAAATAGTAATTAATATTAAATTTTAACCTACTTAAATATAAATACTTATTTTTTTATTAAAGATAATACTTGAGATAAATGTCTTTTTTTTTCAAAAATATTTATCCAAACGATTATAAATATCTAGAATTTAAACGATTTTAAATAAGTTGAAGTATTTATATGTTTCCATGCTAGCCGAACTCTTAATTTTTTTTTGAAAGTGTGGAAATTTTAAATACACTCTTAATATTTTGTTTTTGAAAGTTTGGAGTTTTTAAGTTTCGAAAATCTTAATCATTAAGTTTACAAACAAATTTAATATGAAACTAATTATTAATTTTTTACTTGAAAGTTTCATATATTAAAAAACAAAAAATAATAAGGATAATTATTATTATTGGTGATTTCTAATACTATAATGGAGATTATCTACATATTAGTTCGAATTTGTGAGGTTGACAATTTGGCATTTGATATTCTTTTAAATTCGATTCATTTGGAACATATTTTTAATAACTTAAATTAAATAATAATTATCTACAATTAAGTAAGAGTAGATGATATAGAATAATAATTTAGTAATTAATATAAATAAATAATAAGATAATTTATGAAACTCTATCCGTAATTTCTTAAATGTTTGAAACATATATTAAATTTAATAATTAAATTAAATAATAATTATCTAATAATAGATGGTCTAGAATAATGACAAGTGTCATTTTATTGGTTTCTTTTATTATATAGTATATATATTAATTTAAAACTTTTCAAATACCACTCCTTTAAAAATCCTTTTTTTGTTGTGAAACTAGCCTAATAGCAAAACAATATAAGAGAGATGTAGGGAGAATAAATTGATTTCATTGATTGAGGTATCTATACAATGAGATACAAAGAATCTATATATAGGAGAGAAAACTTGGAGAACAAGTCTAATCTATTTTAGGCGTTGATAACCACAATAATAATACATTTATAATACTCCCCCTTGGTTATCAACTTCATACGCTTTGGAGATGCTGCCTCATTAAAAACCTTGCTAGGAAAACCCAATGGGACAAAACCATAGCTAAGGGAAAAAGAGTGCAGTGCGTATTGTCTCTTGCCTCGTTAAAAACCTTACTAAGAAAACCCAATAGGACAAAACTTAGTCAAGGGAAAAAGAGTGAAACTTGAATAAGTCTCCCCTCATTTTAACATGTATCCTTTAAGTGACGTGTGTCCATCTTCCTTGAAAGTTGATCAAAGCTTTTGTAGCAAATGATTTGTCGCTCGATCCCTTAATGTGCAATTATTTATGTTGAGCAATGTTGTATAATCTTCTAACGAGACTTTAGGTGCCTCCTTTCAAAAAATATCATATGTCCACGACTGTGTTTTGTTACATTCCTGCATCTACAAGACTAACCAAGCTTGTTTTGATGGGTTAGTAAAATATAATCAAATATCATTCATACCTGAAATATTTGTTTTAACTCATTTCAGTGTCTCCTCGGTTGACAAGGGCTATATCATGACAATAAGTTCAAATGAAATATACTATAATCATCCATAGTTAGCAAAACATATTAATGCACATATGCATTTAACAATAGTACTTCTAGAATGAGAATGACTACTTTGGTAGGAGATGATAATAGTCACTGCTTATAACAAGTAACTGGATAACCTTTAACATACATTAATGTTGAGCTTTGTCCATACTAAAATACCCCAACATCTTGAAGATGTAGTTTAATTTATGGATAAAATTATAATTATACAAACACTCAAACTACAAGTCGAGCCAAAACCACACCGCCTCAAGGTCTTTCAAAAATCTCCCTCCAAAAGCTCGACAGTTTCTCTCGATGATGCCTAGACATCATCACTGTAAACTGCGATTATAGTGAACTTTTAAGAGAAGAATTTCGATAAATGTATGGATAATTATCAAACTTATCCCTTTTTATCTGATTATCTCGAGTTGCACAACACTCTACTTGAGTATTTTAGTCCATACATATTTTGTCAACTTCATATAGTAGGTTCTTGAGGTTTTGATATCAATGCTTCTAGCATTATCAATTCATGATTGAATTCTTTCCATCTTATCCAAATATGCATTCACTCTTTAGGAGTTTTGCTACACAACTGTGCTCATTTAACACATAGAATTCTATATTATATGCAAAGATGTCATGCATACTTGCTTTTATTTCCAAAATCCATTTTGTACCATGCTTGTACATTGTTTATTGAGATATCACAATCATCGGGTACAAGTTTTCTATGTATGTTTATTGGTGCACGAGTATTATGTCGTTAAGATGTTACAATTCACCTTTAGCCCACTCATTTTCTTTAGGAAACTCATCATGAGTTCCATCGTATTTCAATATGAATTTATATACACCTATCATATTGTTCTCGAGAACTTAATTTACATGATTTTGATAATTTAAATCCTTCAAGGACTTTCATGTAAACTTTTAGTATCAAAATGATACAAAACATTTCTAATACGCATGTCAATTCTCTCTTTATATTACCAGACTAATAAGATATTTGAAAGTCAATGCATCCACCACTGGAGAATGTGTCTCCTCATCATCAATCATGGGTCTTTGCAAATATTTTGTGCTACCAATTTTGTCTTATATCTCTTAATTTGATTTCAATTCATGATTCACATAAAAGACCCATTTGTATCCAATATGTTTTACAACTTCAGTTGTACGAACTGTTGGTTCAAAAACTTTCCATTTTTTTTAATAGAGAATTCAACTCTGCATTAATTGCGTCTTTCCATTTTGACCAATCATTTCTCATAGGCAGATCTTAAATTTTGATCATCATCATTTCAAGCGCTATATTATATACAAAAGTATGACGACGTCGATTTTGTTTCGATTCCATATATTTCATAGACATGATACAATATAATGAGATCTCTTTATTTTCAGGTACCTGAGGTTCTTCTAGAACCATCATGTCTAATGTCTCTTCAGGAGACCCTATTAATATAACCCCGACTTGACCATCTTAATTACTTGCTCCAACTTTCGAGGAATTTTATTATTGGAATCGATTAGTCTACCACGCATTAGACGTGCAATAGACCCATCACAAATATGTGGTTGTCCTTCTAGGACACTCATCTTAATTGGAGCATTAGCATTTGGCATATGTGATATAAATCACCTTTTTAAGGTCAGTGAATGTGTCTGGTAATAGATTCGCTAATCTTTGTAAATGAGTTATTATCTGAACTTCTGCTTCACACTTTTAGTTTTTGAGGATCGATGATAATTCATATCAACTCATTTCTTTTCCAACTGCTACTTATCTCCCCTGATGTTGGGAATGTCAATCCATTGATATGGATATCAAATAATTGAGCCGTAATTAAATATCTCGTCAATGGCTCTATTCATTATCATATATTCCTAACCACTTTTTAAGGTCCCATCTTTGTGCATAGTGGTGGATCAATTTCAATATATAATGCACAACCAAAATCTTAGAAGGGGCATCTTTGGTTTCTAACCAAAAACCAACTATAATGGGGAGAAACTATTACAACATGTTGGCTTGATGTGAATTAATGTTATTGCATGTAAATTTACATGTACTCATATATAAACATGAACTTGCTCTCATGATTATTGGCTTTGCTATCAATCGTAGACGTTCAGTGATCGTCTTAACAAAAGCAATTCATGTATGAACATAATCTACAGGAAGTTCAACACTTATTCTGCCAATTGTTAATAACTAGGGAAATAAACTTATCGTCACTACTAATAAATACATGCACTCTGGAATATTGTGCTTACCATCTTATTAGCTAAGCCATAAATTACACAAAAATCAAGTTGTGAATTTGATAACCATTTAGACGATGCATCGATTTAAAACACTAAATGGTATAATGATGGATATTTATATCCTTTAATCATTTCCAGAATATTTAGTGATTCACACCTTAGTTTTATTGGCATATACTTAACTTCCCATAAGAGCAAATATTGCATGCTAATTACCAACTTGAAGAATCTTCTAGTTCTTCAATACGTTTCACATCATCATTGACACAGTGTGGTCTAACCGGTCATGCCAATTAAATAATCATGATCCATAAACTTTTGGTTTATGATTGTATATGTAATGCTTTCACTTATGCTTATTTATTATAGGATGAAAATATGAAAGAATAATGTATTATCATCTCGTACTATTATGTTATATCAATTTCATCCTTTCCATGCTTTACTATCACAAAATTTCTCACTTAATTTGCCACTTAAGGTGGTCGATCTCATTATCAACATGATCATTATTATAAATATGTCCATGATGAGTATCTTTACATCGGTTAATATATAATTACATTCATTTAAGGGAATGTAGTAGAATCAAAACAAGCTTCATAGCTTTTTATTATTTACTCGGTCACACCCATATGAAATTATCTCAGACTTTTCATACTCACTAAATGATACCCAGGAGCATATCACGTGTGTGACAAATGCAAATTATTTTATCCGATTCTTTTACAAACAATCTTCTCTTCTCATAAGATTAATTGAGAAGTAACTAAATGTTCGATTCATATAATATTATCGGGCTAACATCTTACAACCTTTGATAATGAGATACAAAGAGTATAACACTTTGGATATCAAATGTAAGCGTATTTATACTTTTCATGATATTGACAGTAAAACATAACTTTGGTGTAGTTGTTCAATTCAATATTTTCTATGCAAAAATATATAATAACATACATAATGCAATGTATACATAAAGTCAAAAAAATACAATACATGGTGTTATAATGCATCACCATATAAAACGAGTTATAATAGAACTTTATAACCCGTTTTCATTAATTAGAACTTACAAGTATATATTATGCTATCACAATATAAATATGTGTTATCCTATCACACTTACACAATCACAAGTATATCATACATCCAAATATCTCTTTAAAGCTTCCATAATAAACAAATATATATGATCAAATAAATTCTTCTTGGTCTAGGATAAAAAATGTTAGTTCAAACTAATATAGAGATGTATCAAGAAAAACTTAATGTTAACTTAATATGTATTTCTCACACAAACACTTCAAGTATTAAAAGCGTATACAATTAATAAATAAAGTTAAAATATTAACATGGATAATCAAAAACACAATAAAAGTAATCCAAAATTTGTATTCATCTTATCTTCGACAAATATCTTGAGAAAGTTTAACCATGTTATTATTATTATTTTATTGTTGAGCTTCCTTCACAGTTAAATCTACTAATGATTTCAAACAAAAATAACATCATAAACTTATGTTTTACTAATCATCACGATATTGAAATATTAATTTTAAGGATTTTGTTCTAACAACCTTCATACAAGAATGGTAACTTTTTCACATTATTAGAATAATATAACAAAATTTTATAACGGGTGAATAAAAAAAAAACCCATAAATCATAATCATAAATATTAAATATATGATCATACCAACGTTAAAAATAATATTTTACAACATACTTTATACTGACTTGATTTATTTTATCAATTTAAGGTCATCCTATATGAACATTCTTGATAAAAAGAAAATATAAAATCAAACTCTAAAAGTATTATATATATGATACTTTATGACTAGTTAATATATAACTAAAATAGTTAAACGTCAAAATGAAATATAGAAACGAATAATGATGCTATTCATAATATCATGTATTTTTTGTGACTAAAATCACAAATTTAAATACCAGATACGGAAAATGTTTAAGTATATAATTGTTTTAATAATTTTAATATAGCAAACCAAAAATAAAGAAAAAAAAACAAATTAATATGGTTGTTGAGCCTGGCTTTAACATGGGTAAGTTTCATTTGTAAAATAATCAACATATTAATCTCAACAACGTGTATCAACGTGCACAGGAGTTCTACCGTGATTTTTCAACTGATATTACACAATGATTAATTGATTAATCATACTTATCTCCCTAACTTCATAATTCACAAATAGGAAAATAAAACATTGTATAACACTGTGAGCATCTCATCTAAAATTACAAGTTCAAGATAATAAAACATGATTCCTAAAACACTAATATTATGAATCCATAAAAACACATACAAATTCACTTTTCAATAATTAAAGATAAAGTAAATTGTTTTTTTTTGTTATGTATCCGTACAGGAAGAGAATAATACCAAAAATCGTAATTGTAATTTCCAAAGATTATACGTATCATGAATTTATGTAATCATCAGTTGATAGTTAAGAAAATCTTATTTTTTTTACCGAATCATGTCACAAGTGACAATCAAATACAAAACATATATGTTAGTGGCATACAAGTGAATATAACAATGTTAGTACCAAAATTTAGAATCTACCTTTTAATGTATGGAATCTAGTATAATAAGTTACGAATAATTTGAAAGTTGGCTTAGAGATGTGGTATCTATATGATTATAAATGTATGCTAATAAAAGAAGATTCAATAAAGATTACCTTTTTTTTTTTTTTTTTGTGTTTGACAGGGTAATAAGGTACGTAATGACGACTATAGAAACATGGGTTTCTAGAACGAGCACTGTCGTGCTGATAACGTGTTGTGAAACTAGCCTAATAGCAAAACAATATAAGAGAGATGTAGGGAGAATAAATTGATTTCATTGATTGAGGTATCTATACAATGAGATACAAAGAATCTATATATAGGAGAGAAAACTTGGAGAACAAGTCTAATCTATTTTAAGCGTTGATAAACACAATAATAATACATTTATAATATTTTTATTTATTTCACAATTGATCCTGAATAAAAAATTCTGCAATGTTTCACGGGAGATTATACAAACACAGCATACATCCCTTGCCACTAACTAATATTCAAATACAACTATGTTTGGTCATAATATTCTAGGTTAACAGATCCATGCCAGTCCGGTTGAATAAGTGTTTGCTAAGCTTTTGAAGCATTCTCCAATGAAAAAGTTTACAAATTCACATTTTCTTGATTTTTTATCTATGAATCTGTGCGATGCAAGACTATGCATCTGGATACACAAAACAAAATTGAGGATTTGTAGACTTCAATGTTTAAAAGTGTAAAAAAACATTTCACACCATGTGTAGTAGGAGGGGGAAGATAATGCACCACCCTTGGACATTTTACAACATGTGGCGGTCCAATTCGCATGTGGGCATTAGACCGCGGGGAGTTGTGGCGTTGGTCGGGGCGGGGGAAGCCAACCAACGCTGGCTAGCCCACTCTAAGGCAGCGTTGGCTTGGCGTTGCCCAACCAACGTCGCTGTGAAGCCCGGCGTTGGGCATGGGGCTTGGTGACCTGGCTAGTTGGGATTGGCTGAGGAAATCAGACCGTTGGGGGTAGCCGTTGCTAGTTAAATTAAAAAATAAATAGTTTTTATACCCTATAAATACTACCCTTTTTTTACAAATTTTTTTATCACTTTCTCTACATCTCTACTTCTTCTATCTTTATATTTTTATAAATTTAACCCACATCTTCTGCAATGCATTCTTTTAACCGTGGATACGACCCGACCAACCCTTTTGGATACCAAGAACCCCCGAACCCTAGCCCGCCACAAAACCATCAACCAACAAACAGACCTAGCGGCCCTTTCTCGTCATGAACGTCGATCACCTTAACGGCCCAGAATTGGAATTGACATTGAAGATGAAACAAAAAATCTTAAAGAAATATGATATAAGCGAATCTTGAAGTATTTATTTTTCTTTTTCTATTTTATGTACCTCTTTTTATGTAGTTTTTTTTTTCTTAATTTTATTTGTAGTTTAAAAAAAAATTATATTTAGTATTCTGTTTTAGTTAAAATAAAATTTGAATAGTTTAAAAAAATAAGATAAAATAAAATTTAAATAGTTTAAAAAAATAACAAATGACACATTGCTGGCCACGTCATGGCTGGCCACACCAACCCACACTCAGCCAACAGCCCCGTCGCGCCGCACCATTCATGTTACCCCACTAGCTTCCCACTTGTCGCTCAAAGCCCCAACCCAAGCCCCCCACTCCCCGCAGTCTTATGGGGCATTATCTTAAAACGAGTGTAGTGGTATAATGCCCCAACCAATTATTACCTAATTATTTTTTTTCAAATTAAAACTAATAATATTTCATTAAATAAAAAAATTACATTGTTAAAAATAAAAAAATGAAAAATGCAAGAAAAAAAAAACATAAAATCTAAAGTCCGTATTTGTCACGGATTTGTTGCCGACGCATTTCTGCTAGGATCAACGCGTCTCCTACGAGGTGATCCATCGGTTTAGACAAAAATTCTATGTCTTTCTCCATTTGCCTCGATTCTTGTAGCGCGACAATTTTTTTGTTTTCAGCGTTTCTTTCTTGCATAGTCTCTAAATGCCTAAGACCGAGGTCTCGAATGTCTTATAAGCGTCGTTTTATCTTTTCGAAATCTTGCATCATTTCGAAATTAGCCGAAGACGACTCCGCCCTTCCCCTTTTTTTCCCACTTCTTCTACCTGGCGGTCAGGCCAACTCCACATCCTCGTCGTCATCCAAATTAAAGTTTAAGTCGACGTTTCGAGCATCGAAAGTGGGTGTGTCTGGATCAACCGAGGATGATGTTTTAGACCATTTTGCTTTACGTCTATCACTAGACATCATGCTCGGTACGTTAGATCATTTAAGACTTCTGCGTAAAAGCTCCCAACAATTCAAGTATGTGAAAATGCCTCTCGTTTGGTTGTACTCTTCCAATGCTCTTGTTAAAATACCCGCATCGTTTTGTCTGCTACCCCAGTTATCCCTCGTGCGTTGGAAAACTTCTTGGAACTGATGACATTTTTGGTTTATATCGATCCATTTGCTAGATATTGAATCTTTGTCCCGATACTCACCTTTACCCCTCATTTTAAAAAAAACATCACAAGTTTTATTCCAAAAATATTGGTGAAGTTTGATAGTTTGCTACAAAAAAAAATATAATGTTATATTCTTAAAAAATAAAAATAAACGGTTACGAATTATTTAAAAAATTAAACAAATATATTTTTATAACGCTTACCAACTTCGGGGTCCTCCGATATGTCGAGCCACGTTCGTGCTAACGCGCACTCCTCGTCTTTTGTCCAAGCTTGGTAGGTGACGTGTCGGAGTGTGTACGGATTTTTTTTATATATTTTTAGTACCCTTTTACCCTTTAATCAAGCTTTAAATTTGTAAAACACGATATGAAACTATCACTCTCTACAACACGCTAGGGCAAGTGCACCCATCGTTGGCATAGTATAGTGATGGTAAGATACTGAGATCGTCCAAGTACACAAGAGCTTTTAATACCGGTTTATCGTCAACGTCTAATCGACCCAAATTTTGAGAAAACTATTTTTATACATGTAAAATGAAGAAAGAAAATAAAATAAATGAAAGAAAGAATCACTTGCCTCCGACTTATCTTCTATGTATCCTTTGATGATTTTCGCACTTTGTGTTTTTTAATAGTTTATCTTAGTTATAGTGGCATGTCCCTCTTTTGGAGGCAACACTACCCTCGGCCATATTGGTCTGAGTCAACAGGGATACAGTCCCGTAAGGTCGAATTATTGAAAGATAATTAAGTAAGTTATTAATGCAAAATGTGGCATGTCTCACTTTTGGAGGCAACGCTACCCTCGGTGATATTGGTCTGAGTCAGCAGAGATACACTCTCGCAAGGCCGGTTTAAAGTTTTAATAGTAGTTTGTTTATAAGGGATTACAAGCCGTTCTTACTTCCCCCGATTTGATGCTATCTGCCTCAAGAGAAGTCCTAATAAGCTTGAATCAGGTACTCGCAGGATCTATACACTTAACGAGGCAAGAGCTTTACCCAAACCACCCTTCTAACCTCCTTCCAGACAGTTAACACGCTTTATATAGACCGTAAAGACACAAATGAGTGAATCAACAAAACATGAAGAATGATAGAATAAAAATTCACATTCAATATAAAAAACTAGTTATTAAAGTCATTAATACATACCCAATTAAAAAGTGACTAAAGGTTGGAAATCAAGAGTAATACACAAAAGATTTCGTCTTCACCAAGTGATGTAAGAGATTAGCCAAGCATGGCCATAGTTTGACAAAGTCTCTTACTATCGATCTTGGATTGCGAGACTACTCTAACTCTAACTAAAGTGGTGGAAGGTGATGGTATTGTGGTGGTGGAAGTGAGAGAAATGGTTTGCCAATGGATGGTTTGCAAATGAGCCAAGAACCTCCATTTATACTTGAAAACAATAGCTTTACACGGCCTCATGCCTGGTTCGCACGGCCCCGTGTCCTTCCCTTCTCTGTCTTCATTTAATACTGGTGTCAGCTCTTCTGCACACACGACCCAAGGTGAAAACGACACGGCCCCGTGTCTTCTGTACTTGTTGTATGAACCCAGATTTGCGAAGCAGAGAGTTGACCACGGCCCGTGCTTAGGGGACACGGCCCCGTGTCTCTTGTTGTTTTCTGTTTGACTTTATTATCTGAGTATCTTGAATGGGGGCACGACCCATGCCCGGCTGGCACGACCCCGTGCTTGGGTTCTGGTCTTGTTATTTGTGTCGTTGGGGTGAAGCTTGGAGGGTCGATACAGTGTGCCAACTTCTTTTCTTCGTAGTTATGTTGGTTTTCACCGTTAATTTGTTCATTTTGTCTGTTTAAGCTCTTTTAATCCTGAAAATCAAAAGTAAACAAAGAAACTCACTTTTTCCAATATTAGTACTAAGAAGGGTTATTTTTATACCTTTTTTGGTATGATTTATATGTTGTATTTTGTGCATATCAAATACCCCCACACTTGAATCTTTGTTTGTCCCCCAAGCAAAAATCTTTTAATGTTTGCTTACACTCCCAATTAGAATGGGTAGAAGAGAAGTTTTTGGGTCTTGAGTATAGAGTGTCGGGAATCCAAGTTCACTATTTATTCTTGTTTTTATTTTATTTACAATCCTATTCGACATGATTTATTTGGAACTTTTTAAGAAAAATAAATATTTATAAACATGACATATATTTAAAATTTCATTAAGCTATATATACATTCACATACCTCACAAGTGGTCACCCAACACTCGGCCGAAACGTATAAGTGAAACGCTCGGTCCCGGTATGGAACTTACTCCTACTATAAACTCGACAATCCATCAAAGCTCCTCCTTTTTGACTTAATCTTTGCAAATATAAGGAGGACTTTGAAAGGGTAGGTTTTTGGTTAAGGGTATGGTAGTTCTGTTTAAAGTGGCTAAAAGCGTAAAAAGTCAGTTTTCTTTTGAAAATTTTATTTTTTGACTATATGAACTAACTAAGTGCTTTTTTTAAGCAATAGATTTGCTTATTAATTTTAAACACTTTAAAGAATAGTTGTTTTTTATAAGCCTTAGTCACATAATCTTTGTGTTTTTTCAAAAGAACCAGTTTTTACTAAAATAAAGGGTATAAAGATAAAAATATGGTTTTTGGGTGACAGTGTGTTGTGGGTATTGAAATGAAAGGGTTTAGGCTCAAAGGGGTTAACTAGGGGGAATTTTTGTATTTTTTGGGAAATAAAAATAAAATAAGGTTGAAATGAAAAAGGGTTTAGAATCCTAATGCCTCAATCATATGCTTAATTGGATTAGTCGGTAAGGACCGGGAATGTATTGTCTTGTCAAGTTCTAGATTTGTAGGAACCGTATGGGCTATTCACACAAGAAATGAAGAATGAGCATTTAGTATAGATGTGATATTGGTTGCTCGTTAAAGGCTCAAAACTCACAAGTTTGTGGGAAAGGGTAAAAATGTGAAAATATATATACAATCAAATTTTAAAAATTTATCATGCCCTTTTTATAATTTTTTCTTGTATTTCTTGTATGGTTCTTTTTTTATTACGGCGCTATCGGTTGTAAATATTTATAAAAACTTGAACTTTTTTAGAATTTGATTTCTTAACTTAAACTATAAACAAGGCAAAACAAAAAATAAAAAAAGTTTTGAAAAAGATTTGGGGTGTTTTAGCGGTTCCAAGTAGAGTTTTGTGTAAGGCTCATCTTTTAGGACAAACAATTTTCAAAATAGGTTAAATTGATTAAATGTTTAAGATATGCGTTAAAAATAACAAAATATTTAGAAAACAAACACTTGACACGTCCCCGTGTGTCGGTGCCACGTCCCTGTGTCAAAAGTACCAGTACCAAATTTTTCCAGAAAGCAAACACGGGGTCGTGCCCATGGGACACGGCCCCGTGTCAAGGTTCCAGAATCAAAATTGTTACAGCAGATATGGGGCACGTGGGCGTGCTTACCTGATACGGCCCCGTGCTGCACTTACAGAATTGAAGAGTTTCAGTCGGGAGCCGGCTGTTTTCATGCATGGGGTGTTGGTTCAACGTCCTTTGGCCTTCTCACCATCCTTCTGAGTGTATTTTACTCCTACAAAGAGAAAAACTTAAAAATAAAAGCATTAACTAAAAGTTACACTAACATTAAACTACTTTATTGATGGATAGTCCATGGATTGCCTCCATGGTGCGCCAAGTTTATACGGGTCCTTGGCTAGACTCAAAGTTGGTCAAATGTTACCCGAGCTGGATAAGTCGCATCCTGAGATGCATCGGCTAAGGTCGTAGTCGAGGCTTGAGTCTATTGCTTTGAGGTATTTAACCGGGTCCTCCCCCACATGTTGTCCTACTTCAAACTTCATCTCCTTGTCTCCTACCCTCAATGTTAACCTTCCGTCACTCATATCCACCATGGCCCGTGCGGTGGCAAGGAACGCTCTTCCTAGCATGAGCGGGATTTTGGTGTCTTCCTACATGTATAGGATTACAAAGTCGGCCGTGAAAACAAATTCCCTGACCTTAACCAAGAGATTTTCTATGACACTTTGAGGGTATTTTACTGACCTGTTCGTAAGTTGGATGCTCATCTTTGTGGGATGCGGTTTTCCTAATCCAAGTCGGTTGAATATAGAGGCAGCCATTAAGTTAATGCTAGACCCTAAGTCGGTAAGCACGTCACTTACTGGTGATCCTCCAATGGAGCAAGGAATGGTGAAGCTTCCGGGATCAACCTTCTTTTGTGGGAGTTTGTTGAGGAGTGCCGTCGACATTCTTCACTTAAGTTGACTTGTTGGATGGATTCAATCTTCCTCTTGTGGGTGAGAAAGTCCCTCATGAACTTAGAGTATTTTGGAATTTGAGTGAGGACTTCTACAAAAGGGGGATTGATGTGAAGTTGTTTAAGCAAGCTTACGAACTTGGTGAATTGTTCGTCGATTTT
This sequence comes from Helianthus tuberosus, assembly GCA_030545235.1. Lineage (NCBI taxonomy): Eukaryota > Viridiplantae > Streptophyta > Magnoliopsida > Asterales > Asteraceae > Helianthus > Helianthus tuberosus. The sequence goes on along the minus strand of JARYGA010019812.1, from coordinate 14,519 downwards.
TTGCTGTAGTAAACGACCGGGGTAAGGGACCGGTGGTGGTTTGGTTTGTTCATTGTTTCGGGGTTGAGTATTTTCTTAGCTTTTAGCAATGGGTGTGTTTGTGGTTTGTGTGGTATTTTGGGGTGGTGATGGTTCATCATCGGGTCCTACCTTCCGGTTTCTTAAGTTGAAAACGTTTACTTGGCTTTTGGGTTTGCTTCGGTATTACTAGGCAAGGCTTGTGGTCATTCGGAGAAATTTTGGGCTAGTTGGCTTACTTTTTTTTCAATGGTTTGCATGCTAACCTGTTGGTTCCTACGTTCGGCATCGGTTTGTAGGAACCTCTCTGCATACCTTTTTTCGGATTCGGAGAAAAGACGAGTGATTAGATCCTCAAGTCTTTCTCTTCCTCCTTGTTGTGGTTGGAAGCCCTGTTGCTCATTTTGGGTTTGTTGAAAGTTAGATCGTTGATTTTGATTTTGTTGGTTATTACCCCTCGATTCCCTCCAACTAAAGTTGGGATGATTTCGCCACTCGGGAGTGAAAGAGTTACTTGGAGCTCCCGGTGGTCGTGGCCGGTTATTTAGGTAATTTACCACTTCTGTTTGATTTTCTAAATCTTTCACACAACTCTAGTTTTCATGGGGGTCACCGCATCCTTCGCAATCCATAACTGAAGTCGTTTTATTTAATTTGAGTTTCTTTATTTTTGAAGTTAAGGCTTGATTAGGGATTGCAAAGAAGTGGTTTCATCCACGTTGTAGGCGCCCGGGGCTATGGATTTCGAACCCCTAGGAGTGTGCCATTGAAAACTGTTTTGAGCAATTTCTTCTTTGTGATTATAAATTTCCTCGGGGCATCAATTCCCAAGGAGTCCCTAGGAGCCTGAATCAAGGATTTGCCTTGTGTGTGGTAAGAGTCTATTGTAAAAAATGGACACTTGTTGCCAATGTTCAAGACTATGATGTGGGCATTTCCTTAATAGCTCCTTGAACTTTTCCCATGTTTCGTACAATGATTCCCCGTCGTCTTGAGAGTAGGAGTTAATTTCGGTCATGAGTTTGGCGGTTTTAGCGGGAGGGAAATATTTGTAGAGAAATTTTTGGGCAAGTTCATCCCAAGTGTTCACGGACCCACTTGGGAGGGTGTTTATCCAAGCTTTTGCTCGGTCTTTGAGGGAAAAAGGGAACATACGGAGCCGGATAACATCGTTGGAGGCTCTGTTGATCCGAAAGGTGTCACATATTTCCAAAATATTGGTAATATGAAAATGGGGATCTTCATCGGGTAGACCATGAAAGGTGGCGGAATTTTGGAGCATTTGGATTAGGTGTGGTCGAAGCTCAATGTTATTAGCATCGACATTAGGGGGTTAATAGCAGCTCCAAGATTACCGAGGCCGTAGGTAATCCATGAGAGTGTTTTGATCCGCCATGGGGAGGTTTTGGGTTGAGGCTTTTTGTCAATTTTTAGCTTGAAGTCTTTTTATCAGAAAACGCTCGGGTTCGTCGAGTGGCACTTTTATATCTTTGTCGGAGGTGGAGGTCATGCACCAGATTATATTTCCTGCGAATTATATAGAGTTGCGTGACTTTCTGCGAACAAAAACAAAAAAAATTGCCTGATCAAAAGAGTAGCACGACCCTGTGCTTATATAGGCATGGCCATGTGCTGTCCAGAAAAAAAAGATTATGTTTTCAGGTTCCCAGATACTGGAAATTTGACACGGCCCCGTGCTCTTGTAACACGGCCCCGTGTCTCTGTTCCAGTAACAAGAAAACAACTCTTCCCAGATACTGTAGGTCTGACACGGCCCCGTGTTATTCCTGTAGAAAGTAGAAAAATAGGAGAAAAAGAAGAAAAACTTAAAAGAAAAATTAGAAAAGAATAAAATTGATTAAAGTGGTATCAGAGCTTAGAGGCCGGTTTCAGTGACGGAAAGCACAAGAATTCAGCCGAATTGAGAAGATTTGAAGCCAATTTCACATTATTTCACATCATTTCACTTCTACTTCTACACTTTCTACTTAAAATTTAAAATTGACAATGAATTCATGGTCAAAAATTGCTACAAATTGAATATGTTGTGCAATTTAATGTAATAACAAACCCTTGAACATTTCTGTAACAACTCTCATTAAAATTACCATTTTTTATCTTATTTTATCCAATAGGAAACCCTAATTGAGACTCCCAAGAAATATTGCATGACCCCTAAAATTTTCAGAACTATCAGAACTAGGATCAGGGCCCCTAAAACTCAGGGGGGGGGGGTGTTCCCTAGTTGATATTATCCTTACAGTTTTCCGTAGAAATCGAATTTTATCGAATCGTCGACTCAGCTAAGCTAGTAAGACACGAGGCTACCCTATGCTAGAGGGGGTCCCCTCGCGCCACGCGAGGGAGATGTTTTTTCAGTATAAATAGAGGGGTGTGGCACTTGAAGTTTGGCGTTGGTTCGACGTAAAAACTCGTTTCATACATTGAGATATCGTCCATTTACTTCAAAAACACACACAATCACGAAATTATGCCGCGATAACAGGGTAATAACTCGATCACTGCTACGATTTAATGTCCGATCGATGGAGACCAGTCCGATGGATGTTTAAGTGCTGCCCTTAATTGGGCTATACTTTGTCATTCGTCGTGAAGGTTTTGAATCTCGTGAGTTGTCGTAAAAGTTGTATTAAGTTACTGACCTAGTTTTTGTGTGCATTGTTATTTGAATCAGGTTAACCAGGCTAAACTCAGTAGGCTAAACGCTGCCCGTTTAAATCTGCAATGTGAGTCATTCTCTTTTTATCAAATTGTTTCCAAAACCCTATTTATTTTCAAGGTTATAATTACAGGGATTAAGTCTTTGTAATCTTCAATTACTGCCGGTATGTGGGGTTTTGTATACATTACTTGTTTCCCGTCACCATTGGACAACGGGTTAGCCAATGGGTGATCTGGCCATAGTCACAGATACAGTCGAGTGACAAATACCGATTTGGGGTAATTGGTTGATATAAACAATGTAATCACCCTTAATACTGTATATTATAACAATGTGTCATTTTGTGCAACTTGAATGACTCGCCAGTATTTCTCTGCTAATAAAACCTTTTTAAAACATGTTTCAGGTGATCTGTTGTGATCAAGGAAAAAGTGTCGCGTAGCACTACAAGCTTGAAGAAGTGGCTCAATAAAATCAAGAAACATGTTTTTGTAAAAACAGGGATTTCTTAGTGAAATCACCCTTATTGTAAATTACGGGGTTTACCCCGAATTGTGAAATAAAATAATCAGGAATTTTCAAGTTTTAAAAAGATCCTGTTAAACTTCCGCTGCCAACATAATAATTACCATGGATTTCTGTCCCGCGGCTCCTGAACCGGGTAAAACCGAGACGGGGGCCGTGACAGAAAAAAGTGGTATCAGAGCCACTGATTTAAGCCAATTAAGTATTTAGAAATACTTAATTTTTCTGATTGCTATTATGTGATTATGTGAAAATTCAATTTTACAAAATTTTAACTTAGAATTTTGTGTGTTTCTCCATATATGCTAACAGCATGAATGAACTTTCCGAAGCACTTCAAAACTTTTCTATCCATAGCTTAGATATGGATACCACCAGTACCTTCACTGGCTACCAGGCTGATACTGAAGAGCCAATGGTATTCCAAGCCCAACCTCAGGAGAAACCCAAACCGAAGAAAAGAAGAAGATTCGTAGGCTGGAGGCGTGTGCGTAGGAAGAAACCAGCAACACGGAAAGTTGTAAAGACTGAGGATCCAAATGATAAAGGCAAAGGAAAGGAGATCAGAGAAAGTTCCAGGGAAGACCAGGAAATGCCATCTTAGGAGGAGCTGGATCGTAGATTGGGACTTAGTGACCTCATCGGACCTGCCGATGAAAACCTCTACAATTACCCAGCTGAAATACTACTTCCAGTTAATTTGGAGCCTGCTATCCCAGATCCTATTATCCAAACCCGACCTCTACTAGAAGGGCTAGAAGAATGGTGGACCACTGACTGGCAATTTCAGAATCTTTTAAATAACCCTAATACTTTTTCCCTCAATTTGACCCTGAGCCTCCACTACACCCACCTATGAGCTCAGAAAACTTGGCTGAACTCGCCACTATGGCAAGGAGCTGGTGGACGCTGGGAATAGAATCCGAGATGTGGGAGAGAGGATATCATGGAAGTACGATGAGAGGGAACGTCGTTTCTGAGATACAAGCTGACGGGGATGGTGTGACTGTACGGTTGTGGTTGTATAATAATAAAATAATAATAAATATTAACAAAAATATAATCATGTAAAATAAACTTAAAATAAAACTCTTGTAAGATAACTGGTGTGTACGGACGCATAATAATATATAAAATATGGAAGTCGAAAAATCGACAATTTTGGCTATACGTGTGACTTGATTTTTGTGCAATTGTTTTGCATTTAGTCATTATTTATTTTGTGCTAATAAGTTATATATATTAATTACCAGATGGAACACGCTGGTAATGAACCAATTAACGAGGGTAACCAATCCGCGCAAAACCATGAAGATCAATTTCTGAATAGACAAGATATAGAAAATATCGTTGCTCTGGGAATAGCAAATGCTATTCCAGCAATTATTGCTGCTGCCCGAAATCCAGTTGAGCCTCAAGAAATTATTCCTAGCAAATGTACTCATGAAGACAACTTCAGTAATAGCGTAAATGGAGGCGGCAACATTAATAATAATGATAATGATGGGATGCAAGCCCCATTTCTTAAAAGAATGAAAGCTGCAACACCTGGTTGCACTTATAAGGAATTTCTTGCCTGTAAACCCATCGAATTTGCAGGAAATGAAGGGGCAACTGCAGCACTGTGTTGGTTAGAGAAAACCGAGGCAGTAATTAAAATAAGTAAATGTGCCGAGGAGGATAAAGTCATGTATGCTTCTCATCTTTTCAAGGAAGAAGCATTAGAATGGTGGAACACAGTGTTGCAAGCCAAGGGAAGCGACATGGCCTATGCCATGAATTGGGAAGAGTTTAAGCGTCTGGTGGAAAGAAAATTCTACCCAGAATATGAAAAAGAACAAATGGCGAACAAATTCCTAAGCCACCGAATGGTGGATGTTGACTGCAGAGGGTATACTTCGAAGTTTTTCGAATATGCTCGAATTGTGCCCACTCTGGCTTCGCCAGAACCGGTACTTATTTCTCGCTACATTTGGGGTTTAATTAGCGAGATTCGTGATATTGTCAAAGCTGCGAGACCCCGCACTATCGATGATGCGGTAGGATTAGCCAACACTCTGACTGACGGACTGGTGCGTATGCGAGAAGAAAATAGGAAAAAGGAGTAAGCCCAAAAGATTACCCAAGGATTTCGTGTGGGTAATAATAGTAACTTCAAAAGAAAGGGAACTGGGCAATCTTCCACTCCGCCGTTTTGCAGGAACTGCAAAAAGAAACATTTTGGAAAATGTAATGAACCCTGCAACTTCTACAAAGCTATAGGACATCGTGAAGAAGATTGCAGAAGGAAAACAAAGATTTGCTACAACTGTGGAGAAGCTGGGCATTTCCGACCCGAATGCCCTAAATTGGTCAAACCAGCAGATAACAAGGCCAAACCTGCCGAAGGGGCTACGAAGAAGAACGCAAGAGCCTTCCAATTGACTACGTAGGAAGCCGAACTGATTCCTGACGTAATAGCTGGTACGTTCTTAGTTCATAATGTTTATGCGAAAGTATTATTTGACTCTGGTGCAAACCAAAGTTTTATCAATACTTCCTTCTGCCAAGCTCTTAAACAACCTTTAAGCAAACTTAGGCAAGTTTTTATGGTAGAAACAGCAGACGGGAATTCTGTTAACATAGATACGGTTTTGCAAAAAGAAAATATAGAACTTTCAGGTCATAAATTTTCTGCAAACCTATTACCTATGAATTTAGCTGGATTCGATGTCGTGTTAGGAATGGATTGGTTAGTAGCCAACCTTGCTCGAATCCTTTGTGATAAGAATTCCATAGAAATTCATGCACCCACGGGAGAAGTAATTATGATTACAGGGGATAAGCCGCGTAAACCAATGAAGTTCATTTCAGTAATGAAAGTTGCTAGTTATGAACGAAAGCAAGGAATAGTGTATATGATTTCGGTAATCATTAGCACTAAGGGTAAGGAACTTAAGGAAATTCCTGTAGTATCAGAATACCCGGATGTATTCCCATAAGAACTACCAGGATTACCACCAGATAGGGAGGTAGAATTTAGAATTCATTTGATTCCTGGAACTACACCCATAGCAAAGGCACCCTACCGATTAGCACCCACTGAAATGTTGGAACTGAAAAAGCAATTAGATGAATTGCTCAGTAAAGGATTCATACAACCTAGTTCATCCCCTTGGGGAGCACTAGTGTTGTTCGTAAAGAATAAAGATGGTTCGATGCGAATGTGTATCGATTATAGGGAATTGAATAAGGTTACAATCAAGAATCGATACCCTTTGCCTAGGATTGATGATCTTTTTGATCAACTTCAGGGAGCTAGACATTTTTCTAAGATAGATTTACGCTCCGGATATCATCAGTTGAAGGTATAAGAAGAAGACATACCTAAAACCGCTTTCAGAACTAGGTATGGTCACTATGAGTTTACAATCATGCCCTTTGGACTAACAAATGCTCCTGCAGCATTTATGGACATGATGAATAGAATCTGTAAACCGTACTTGGATAAATTTGTAATTGTCTTCATTGATGATATACTTATTTATTCCAAAAGTCAGGATGAGCATTGTCAGCACCTGCATGCACTCTTAACTTTGTTAAGAAAGGAGAAGCTTTACGCCAAATTCTCGAAGTGTGAATTTTGGCTACAGGAGGTGAAATTTTTAGGACACATGGTGAATCACGAAGGCATTCACGTAGATCCCTCCAAGATAGAAGCAATCACCAAATGGAAGGTCCCGCAATCAGCTACAGAAATTAGAAGTTTTCTAGGCTTAGCTGGGTACTATAGGCGCTTTATTAAGGATTTCTCTAAGATAGCTGTGCCATTAACTAAGCTAACCTGTAAAACAGTTAAGTTTGAATGGGGACCTAAGCAAGAAGAGGCTTTTAGGATTTTAAAACAAAGATTAACCAACACCCCAATTCTTGCCTTACCAGAAGGGACAGAAGATTTTGAAGTTTACTGTGATGCTTCTAAGCTAGGATTAGGATGTGTATTCATGCAACGCAAAAAGGTAATTGCGTATGCCTCAAGGCAATTGAAAAAGCATGAAGAAAATTATACGACTCATGACTTAGAATTAGGGCCGATAATTTTTGCCCTTAAGATTTGGAGGCACTATCTGTATGGAAGTAAGTTTACAGTTTATACAGATCATAAGAGTTTAAAATACATATTTGGGCAAAAAAAATTGAACATGAGGCAAAGAAGATGGATGGAAATTCTAAGTGATTACGACTGTGATATTCAATATCACGAAGGAAAGGCAAACGTAGTTGCAGATGCCTTAAGTCATAAGTATCATGAAAAGCAAAAGCGAGTTCGTGCTCTAAGATTAAGTTTACAATTAGACTTAATGGAACAACTGAAAAACATTCAAGAAACAGCAATCAAGGATGATGCTGAAGGAATGAAGGGAAGAATAAAGGACTTGGAGCAAGGGGCTGATGGAATTTGGAGATTCCATAAAAGAATTTGGGTACCTAAGCAAGGAGATTTAAGAAATAAGATCTTAGAGGAAGCCCATAAATCTAGGTATACCATGCATCCTGGTAATAATAAGATGTACCAAGATTTAAGAAATAATTTCTGGTGGATTGGTATGAAAAAGGATATAGCTAGATATATATCTGAGTGTCTTACTTGTTCACAAGTTAAGGCATAACACCAGAAACCCTCAGGTCTATTACAACAGTTAGAAATGCCTGTATAGAAATTGGAGCTCATAACAATGGATTTTGTCACTAAGTTACCCAAAACCAGAAAAGGTAATGATGCGATTTGGGTAATTGTGGATCGATTAACCAAATCAGCTCATTTTCTACCCATGAAGGAAACCTTTAGTATGGAAAGGTTAGCAAAATTATACGTAGACGAAGTAGTATCCTTACATGGAGTTCCACTCTCTGTTGTATCGGATAGAGATAGTCGTTTAACTTCACATTTTTGGACAAGTTTCCAAGAAGCCATGGGGAGGCGATTAAATTTAAGTACAGCTTATCATCCTCAAACAGATGGATAAAGTGAAAGGACGATCCAAACCCTGGAAGACATGCTTAGGGCATGTGTAATAGATTTTGGTGGAAACTGGGATGACCACCTACCCTTGATTGAATTCTCCTATAACAATAGTTATCATTCAAGCATCAAAGCTGCCCCATTCGAAGCACTGTATGGACGAAAGTGCAGAACTCCAGTTTGTTGGGTAGAAATAGGAGAAAGCCAATTATCAGGTCCCGAAATTGTACAAGAAACTACCGACAAGATCACTCAAATCAAGGAAAGACTGAAAACGGCTCGAGATCGCCAGAAGAGCTATGCAGAAAATAGACGTAAGCCGCTAGAATTTCAAGTTGGAGACAAGGTACTCTTAAAAGTTTCTCCTTGGAAAGGAGTAGTTCGGTTCGGAAAGAAGGGAAAGCTAAGTCCAAGGTACGTAGGACCATTCCCAATAATCCAGCGAATCTGACCAGTTGCCTATCGTTTACAACTACCAGAAGAGCTAGCCGGGGTACATGACATATTTCATGTATCCAACCTCAAGAAATGTCTATCTGACGAATCCCTGGTAGTACCTCTTCAAGATGTAGAGGTAAATGAAAAGTTAAAATTTGTTGAGAAGCCACTGCAGATAGAAGACAGAAATGTCAAGTTTCTCAAGCACAAGCGACTAGTGCTGGTCAAAGTCAAGTGGGATTCAAAGAGAGGACCTGAATATACTTGGGAGCTGGAATCGGAGATGAAGAGAAAATATCCCTACTTGTTCCAGAATATAAGGTGGGGAGGATGTAACAACTCTCATTCAAATTACCATTTTTTATCTTATTTTATCCAATAGGAAACCCTAATTGAGACTCCCAAGAAATATTGCATGACCCCTAAAATTTTCAGAACTATCAGAACTAGGATCAGGGCCCCTAAAACTCGGGGGGGGGGGGGTGTTCCCTAGTTGATATTATCCTTACAGTTTTTCGTAGAAATTGAATTTTATCGAATCGTCGACTCAGCTAAGCTAGTAAGACACGAGGCTACCCTATGCTAGAGGGGGTCCCCTCGCGCCACGCGAGGGAGACGTGTTTTCAGTATAAATAGAGGGATGTGGCACTTGAAGTTTGGCATTGGTTAGACGTAAAAACTCGTTTCGTACATTGAGATATCGTCTGTTTACTTCAAAAACACACACAATCACGAAATTCTGCCGTGATAACAGGGTAATAACTCGATCACTGCTACGATTTAATGTCCGATCGATGGAGACCAGTCCGATGGATGTTTAAGTGCTGCCCTTAATTGGGCTATACTTTGTCATTCGTCGTGAAGGTTTTGAATCTCGTGAGTTGTCGTAAAAGTTGTATTAAGTTACTGACCTAGTTTTCGTGTGCATTGTTATTTGAATCAGGTTAACCAGGCTAAACTCAGTAGGCTAAACGCTGCCCGTTTAAATCTGCAATGTGAGTCATTCTCTTTTTATCAAATTGTTTCCAAAACCCTATTTATTTTCAAGGTTATAATTACAGGGATTAAGTCTTTGTAATCTTCAAGTACTGCCGTTATGTGGGGTTTTGTATACATTACTTGTTTCCCGTCACCATTGGACAACGGGTTAGCCAATGGGTGATCTGACCATAGTCACAGATACAGTCGAGTGACAAATACCGATTTGGGTAATTGGTTGATATAAACAATGTAATCACCCTTAATATTGTATATTATAACAATGTGTCATTTTTTGCAACTTGAATGACTCGCCAGTATTTCTCTGCTGATAAAACCTTTTTAAAACATGTTTCAGGTGAAGAAGTGACTCAATAATATCAAGAAACATGTTTTAGTAAAAACAGGGATTTCTTAGTGAAATCACCCTTATTGTAAATTACGGGGTTTACCCCGAATTGTGAAATAAAATAATCAGGCATTTTCAAGTTTTAAAAAGATCCTGTTAAACTTCCGCTGCCAACATAATGATTACTACGGATTTCTGTCCTGCGGCTCCTGAACCGGGTAAAACCGGGACGGGGGTCGTGACAATTTCAGACCTTAATTCAATCTAAATCTGTGAAAAATGTCAAAAGAAAAAACGCAACTTGATTTTCAAGAGGAAGGAACTTTTCAGGAAACTGTCACATGAAAGGCTTGACCTCTCGCACGGAACGAGAACCTTTCGCATGAAAGGAATTGAAATTTGTTGTTTGAAAAATAACCTTCCGCACAAAAGGATACCTTTTGTGCTAAACGTCCTGAATTTTATTTCTTGTTAAAAATTGAACCTTCCACACGAGAGGGAATGCCTCTCGCACGAAAGAGCTGTGTTCCATTCGTTTGAAAATTTTGTTTGACCGTTTGTTGAATTTTCAGGTATTTTTCGCATAATTAAAGTGTTTGGAGATGGATTCAGAGTTTTATAATGCTTTTGCATCAACGCCTAGTTGGGTGGTTCAATGTTTACAGTTGGAGAATGAACTTGGAACCCAAGTGAAACCACCGAGAATGATGAGAATAGACGAGTTTAAAAGTTGGGAAAAACGGTTTGAAACTTGATTCAAGCATATCATGTGGATTGTTGGTATTCAATCATTTTTGAATATTCGGAACCAGTTGAAACTAATGGTCAGAGGAAAACATTGATGCAATTCGATGAAAGAGAAAGAGCTAAATTCATCAATGAAAAGAAAATGATAAGTTTCTTGCAACAATCAGTACAAGATAACATTCTCTCTCTTACAGCACAATGGAACTGCATACTCGATCTGGAATGCATTGAAACATAAATATGAAGGAAATGAACTTATGATGAAGAGAAAGAGAGCATCAATGAAAAAATAATTTGAAAAATTTGCAAGTCTAAATGGTGAATCAATGAAACAAATAATTGAGAGATTTTGTTATTTGGTAAAATAATTAAAAGATTAGGGATTCAAAAAGACAGAGAAGAGTTAGTTGATAGGTTAGCCGATGCGTTACCTCAGGATGGAGATTGGTCAACATATATGATGGTTTTGAAAAATCGAGGAAATATGATGACTAAATGCTGGAGAAGTTTATTGAAAAGATGGAAGGAAATGAGTTAGAGCTGAGAAAAACAACAAGAAAGCAAAGTTCCAACACACAACAAGATGTGGGTCTGTATTACAAGAGTGGTAGTTCAATGGATATTCAGAGTCTAAAGATACAGAACACATATAGTGTAGATATCTGATGTGTGCAAAAAGTAACATATAAATTACGTCAAATAAAGCATAAAACTAACCCATTTTTAGTACTAATGTTGGAAACAGTGTGTTTTTGTCTTCCTTTTGAACTTACAGGACCAAATGAGCTTAAACGAGCAAAAGGAACAAATATACAGCCAAACCCAACATAAATACAAAGAAAAGGAATAAACGTGACATGCCCGACCCCTCGGCAGTATCCCCAAAGCAACAACAAAGAAACTGAAGACTGACCACGGGGCCGTGCCCACTAGACACGGGGGCGTGGTCAGATGCCTGCAGAAAAGACAAAGCTATGGAAGCTTCTACGCCCACCACGGGGGCGTGCCCAGCTCAGCACGGGGCGTGGTCAATGCTAAGATACACAAAATCTTGCAAAATCTTGATAGTATAGATAAGGAAGAGAAAAGGCTGGCCACGGGGGCGTGCCAGCTGGACACAGGGCCGTGGCCAAAGCTCTGTGCAGGCTATAAATAGGGGTGCTTGGTTCACTTCAAAGGCATCCCTTGGCAAACCACTACTCTCCCACTTTGCCACCACTCCACCACCAATACACCACCAATACACCACCAATACACCACCAATACCCACCACCATCATCCATATTTAGAGTGTGTAGTAGTCTCGGGATCCAAGATTGATAGTAAGAGTTCGTACCAATCAAAGGCCATGTTTGGTTAAGCCTCTTACATCACTTGGTGAAGACAAGTCTTTTATGTATTACTTTTGATTTTTAATCTTTCGGCACTTTTTACTTGGTTTTGTATTAATGACTTTAATAACTAGTTTCTTATGTTGAAGGTGAATTTTCTTTATCATTTGTCCGTGGTGTCTTGGCCTCACTTTACTGTCGATATAAAGTAAAATATTTACACCATTCATGTCTCTACGGTCTATATAGAGATATGTTGGCTACCTGGTCGGGGGTTAAGGCAATGGTTTAGTAAGGTTCTTGCCTTGTTCAGTGTATAGATCCTGCAAGGACCTGGGTCAAGCTTACTAGGACCTCCTTCAATACCCACTGGTATTGGATGGCGGGGGTGCGAATAGCTTGACCCCCTCATATGTAAACTACTATTAATACATTAAATCGGCTAATTGGGATTGTATCCCTGCTGACTCAAACCACTTAACCGAGGGTAACGTCACCTTCAAAAGAGGGGCCTACCACTTTTAGCATTAATAACTTAATTAATTATCTTTCAATATTCTGACCCTTTGGGATTGTATCCTTGCTGACTCAAACCATTGGGTTGAGGGTAACGTCACCTTCAAAAGAGGGGCCTACTAATATAACTAAGATAATCTCTTAAAAAGTCCGAAAGTGCAAAAATCATCAAAGGATACATTAAAGGCGAGTCGGATTCAACTGATTCATCTTGTCTATTTGTTTTTCTTTTATTTTTATTTCTGTATTTTTAGTTTTTATTGTTTAAAATCTTTTCTCAAAAATTTTAGATTGATTAGACGTTGTGGATAAACTGGTACTAAAAGCTCTTGTGTCCTTGGATGACCTCGGTAACTTACCAACGCTATACTACGCTCACGATGGGTGCACTTGCCCAAGTGTGTGTTTAGTGTTAGTAGAATATCGTGTTTTATAAATTTAAAACTTGACTAATGTGTAAAATGAACTTAAAATATCACAAAAAATATATCACGCCGAACGCACACCAAGTTTTTGGCGCCGTTTCCGGGGACACAAGGATTTTAAGAAAGCTTAAAATCGACGCCCTTATCATTTTTCAAAAACCTTTTTAAAACTGCGCGCACATTTTTACATTTTTAGGAACTTTTTGCATTACAGTAGTCTGAACACGGGGCCGTGCTCACTAAACATGCCCCGTGCTACATAAAAACAACAAAAACATTTCAAAACACCCAGATACAGAGCCTGAACACGGGGTCGTGCTCACTGAACACTCCCCGTGCTGAACCAAGCCAGTAATAATTTTTAAAACACCCAGATACAGATCCTGACCACGGGCCGTGTTCGCTGAACACGGGGTCGTGGTGAGCTTCTGTCTCCATTTTTATTTTTGTTTTCTAGTCCCGAGACTCTTTTGTGGTCTGTTGAGTGATTCTTATGGATCAATACTCAGGAGGTTACAATTACCACTATGAAGATGATGATTATGATGAAGAGTATTGTACCATTTGCGGTAATCCTCACTCGGTACAATATTGCGACCTTTTCGAACCATCCCATTCGTATACATACCATGAGGAGCCCAGGTACGAGCCAACCACTTCATACACATACTATGAAGAACCATGGTATGAACCTTCTCCCTCATACTCATATCTTGAAGAACCAATGTATGAATCATCTCCATCATATACTTACTATGAGGAACCATGGTGTGAACCACCTACCTCATATGGGTATTATGAAGAACTAAGTTATGAATCCTCTCCATCATATACTTACTATGAGGAACAATGGTGTGAACCACCTACCTCATATTAGTATTATGAAGGACCAAGGATCGAACTTCTGCACTCAAGCTTTTGGGATACTTATCCTGCTCACTTTGACGAACCACCAACTATCCTCCCCGAAGCTGAAAGAATAGTAGAACACCTCAAAACTATCGAATGCTACATAAAAGAATCCCGCGCGAGGGAAGAGGTAGTTTGTACTAAAGAGGTAATAGTATAAGAGGTAAAAATGGAAGAACAAGTAAGTGAAAAACCAATGCATGAACCAAACAACGAAAAAGGTAAGTCCGAAAACGCTAATCTTCAAAAAGACTCTAATTTTCAAGAAATTAATCTCTTAACACCTTATTTCGAAAACCATTGTTTGGTACCTACTCATGCAAAGTTTTTAAAAGAGTTAAACACTAACACTAAAATTGACGAAATGGTAAGCATTAAGTTAACAAATGATCAAACTACACTAATAAAGATGATCCATTTGAAATTAACATTACACCGGTTCCATGTTTCTTTCAAAATTCCTTTATTAGTAATATTACAATCGATAAAGATCTTCGTGTTAATATAATGGCAAACTACATTTTCGAAAAGTTAAGTATTAGTGATTTTTCTCCACTTCAAATCCCCATTTTTCTTTCTAATCGGAAATTAATAAAAT
>JARYGA010019811.1:7500-57498 GCA_030545235.1 Helianthus tuberosus | reverse complement strand
TTGGAGATTGTTTCAATCCATACAAGGATTTTACAAGTTTACAAACTTTCTTTTCTTGCCCAATGGCTATGAAACCTTCAGGTTGTTCCATGTAAATCTCTTCCTCGAGATTTCCATTCAAGAAAGTTGTTTTCACATCCATTTGATGAACTTCCAAATTTCTAATGGCTACAATGGCAAGCATCAACCTGATGGAGGTTATTCGCGTAACAGGCGAATATGTATCAAAGTAATCTAAACCTTCTCGTTGTTTATATCCTTTGATTACTAACCTTGCCTTGTATTTATCGATGGTCCCATCTGGTTTCATCTTCTTCTTGAAGATCCATCGATATCCTAGTGGTTTACTTCCTTGAGGAAGATCCACTAGTTCCCATGTATGATTTTGTAAGATAGAATCTATCTCACTTTTGATGGCCTCCCTCCACCGAGGTCCTTCTGAGGAATTTACCGCTTGTTGGTACGTTTGAGGTTCCTCTTCTACCATAAAGGTAAGAAAATCAGGCCCAAAGGATTTTTCAGTCCTTTGCCGTTTACTTCTCCTGATTTCAACTTCCTCAATCTTAGATTGTTCCTGAGGTTCATTACATGCACCCTCATCTCTAGGAACAATTTCCTCAACTGGTCTAGTGAAACTCGATTCACCTTTACCTGAGCATGGGAACACATGTTCAAACCATGAAACATCCTTAGATTCTATTAAGGTGCCATTGCATATTCCAGGGTTCTTGGAATCATGCACAAGAAAACGATATGGACCATAAGGACGGGTGTATCCTACAAACACACAATCCACCGTTTTGGGTCCTATTAGTAGGCGCTTTGGTGGTGTGACCACCACCTTGGCTAGACACCCCCATACTTTCAAAGATTTATATGGTGGTTTCTTTCCAGTCCATGATTCGTATGGAGTTATATCCTTTTTCTTATTCGGTATCATGTTCAACACATAATTTGCCGATAAGATTGCTTCCCCCACATGTTTTGGTTTACACCAGAACTTATTATCATGGCATTCATCATTTCTTTCAAAGTACGATTTTTCCGTTCCGCTATGCCATTTGATTGAGGGGAGTAAGGAGCCGTGAGTTCGTGGATGATTCCACTTTTTGCACATACGTCAATAAAAGGTGAAACATATTCACCTCCACGGTCGCTCCTTACGACTTTGATTTTCCGATTTAGTTGATTCTCAACTTCTGCTTTGAACAAGATAAACTTGTCAATAGCCTCGTCCTTACTCTTAAGTAAGTACACATAGCAATACCTTGTACTATCATCAATAAAAGTGATGAAGTACTTGTTCCCTCCACGAGTAGGAATTGCTTTTAGATCACACACATCAGTGTGGATCATTTCGAGAGGTTCAGTGATTCGTTCAACCTTTTTGAATGACGATCTCGTTTGTTTTGCTTCTATGCAAACTTCACATTTATTATTTGAGTCGATATCAAATGTTGGTATGCAATTAAGTTTAATTAATTGGCGAATGGAATTATAATTTACGTGACCTAGTCTACCATGCCAAAGATTACAAGACTCAATCAAGTAAGTAGAACTAGTAGCGTTTTCTTTCATTGCATTCACGACAATTACATTTAGTTTAAACATTCCATTGAGGGCATAGCCCTTACCAACATACACATCATTCTTGGTCAACACGACCTTGTCCGACTCAATCACTATTTTGAACCCGAATTTGTTCAACTGCCACCCCGACACAAGGTTCTTACGAATTTCTAGAACATACAACACGTTTGACAAGGTGAGTTCCTTTCCAGAAGTCATTTTTAGAACCACGTTCGGTTCTTACGAATTTCTAGAACATACAACACGTTTGACAAGGTGAGTTCCTTTCCAGAAGTCATTTTTAGAACCACGTTCCCTTCACCTTTAATTTCGGCCGTGGCAGAGTTTCCCATAAAAACCTTTTCGCCATTAGTCACCTCTTTGAAGGTGTTAAAAAGGCTCTTGTCGAAACACACATGACGGGTAGCCCCCGTATCAACCCACCAATCGTTGTTATTTTGCTCGACCAAATTAACTTCAGTCACCAAAATCGAGAGATCCGTGACCATGGCAACCAGGTTGTCGACTTCATCAACCAAGTTTGCTTGTCGAGCATTTTCCTTCTTAGGAAGCTTGCATTCGTTGGCCTTGTGGCCTTGCTTCTGACAATTATAGCAAATTCCAAGGAACTTCTTTTTTCCAACTCCCCCCTTAGGACCAAGGTTGGAGCGTTTCCCATGTCACACCCTGGCTTTGCGGAAGCGTGGGTTAATTTGGTGTGACTTCTTAATACCATAGCTTAATCACAACAAAGCTATATGAAAATAAAACATGCAGATCATCCATTGAATTAAGTAAAATACCACAACATTGTCTTAATACGTTGACACATGCAACGGAAATTACAACATAAAAACTTTGTTCTTAACACACAACCCCAAAATATAACATAACATTTGTTTAAGACTTGCGACTCGTCCAGGTAAAAGTCGCAATCCCTAAACATGGATGATCCTGTAATTCTAACACAGCGGGAAAACGTAGCATACCGGGCCAGATCCTTAGTTCCCTGAAATACATGTAAGTTGGAAAAATCAACACAATGTTGAGCGAGTTCATGCGTAAGTGAGTATGTAAAATCCTTGTAAGTAGAAAAACCCTGGTATGTAGCAAATAAGGAAAAAGAGATCACCAATGGTTTGCAAGGCCATTGATATGTGTGAAGTGCAAGTAGGAAGACTCAAACCTAGCGGATTTGTGCGTCGGGTACATAGTCACCCCAAGGTCCGTTAACTGTTTGGCCTGGGGCTGGGCTCGCTACACCCAGATAGATCTACCGCATTGTGTCCCTCGGTCCTACCATGAGGATTAATGGCCTCAAGTACCACCTACCCACTCACATGATCTGTATGCAGTAACCCTCCTTACGCTAACCATACCATGTAAAAGTACTCGTAATCATAGTGACATGTATTTCACCCCCGCAGTTTAGAAAACTGAAAACAGTTAAGAGAAAAGGGGGACATGAACTCACTGTAATGCGTCCTCGAATAACAGCAAATCAAACTCAGTCTGCAGCACGACAACCTACAACGTGTTAATATCTATTAGACGAACGGCCGTGCCTTAGCTTTAGAGTTTTAATGTTCTTGGGGAAATAGTTAGACAACTATTTCGTGTTTATATTTCTTGGTTAACGTATAAATAGATTTCTTCCCAAGGATGGGGTATTCGTACAAGTATTATGTATGTGGTGACTTTAAGTATTGCCAAGATACATTTTCAAGTCTCATAACCAACACTTTAAAGTTTTGTGTCAAAACTCATGGCGAGGTTTAATTATGAGATATAAAGTTTCACATACACGAATTTTTTTCTAAGTCTTGGTATTTTTAGAAAAATTCGCCAGAACTTCCCCTAAAAACGGGAGTATCCGTGCTAATATGCACATCATTTTCTTTTCGAAATCAACCCATGATCATCAACAATCAACCATTACGTTTTAACACGCTAAACACTACCTTTGTTGCTTCAGTTTCAATTATGTGAAAACTGGACTGTTTTCGGATGAATAAATAAAATACTTAACGTATTCCAAAAATTCCCAATTTTTTGTGGAACGTCATAACCGACCCACAAATTATTGTGTAAAAATTTCGGGGTCTAATTCATTACCAAAAATTTATAGAAAATCGTTTACCGAACTGTGATCAGATTTGTTACATTCTGATCACAGTTTACAGAATAATTCGCCAAAAATTCCTCGTAAGTCCGTTTGTCGAAAATCCAGTTCGAGGATCACAAATACATCTTTGTTCATCTTTGATAAAAGTTTCAGGGGCTGGTTCGGTTCGGGTTTTAAGTGGTGATCGAAAACGCACAGCCCAATTTTCTGCAGTAACAAACAGCCTTAGCTGCTGTCACGAAAACGGATTTTTAAAATAGTAAACGACATCAGAAAAATATGATTCCAGCGCCATTTTCTTCGTTTTTCGAAATGACACGATTTAGGCTTTTGAAATTCCGTTTTTCGAGTTTTTAAGGTCCGTTTACAGCCTGTTGAAGGCGGCTGAAACAGTGACTCAGCATGCTGTTTTGTGATTTCGATGTTATTAAATCGCGTTATAGGTGTCCGATTAGCGGGTTAAACAAGAAAACGACTTTTAAATATCAAGTATGTGTTATCCAACCCTTAACCCGACGAGATTCCACTTCATAAATCATACACAAGTAAACTTTTATGTAGATTTTAGGTTCATAACTTATGTTTCATATTTTTCTAACATTCTTGTAAACTAGTGATTTAAACAACAATACTACATGTTAAATGCCATAATTTCGAACAAGATGAGATCAAGTATGAAGAAACTTACTACTAGCCTCTAGCTAGGGAAGAATCTTGTGTAAAAATGATGAGAAAAAGATGTAGAAACAAGCAAGAACAATGCTCCCTTGCAATCCCTTCAAGTTGCACCTTCCATGGATGGTTTCTAGGCTTTGAATGGACAATAAAATGAAGAAGATGATGTTGTTTAGGGTGGTGATGGTGTGCTTGGTTGTGGGCAGCCGATCAAGAGAGAGGAGAGAGTGAAAATGTGTTGCAAAATCTTGTGAAGTGATGTACATTTATAAGGAACATTACTTATATTTACTTTCTCATATTTTGTATAGATAAGCAAGCAAAACAATAAATACTAGATCATTCAATCAAGCAAGAGGATTGGAAGTATGGTTGTTATGACATGTGGGGTCCCACTTGGGGAAATGAATTCGTTGGGGGGGGGGGGGGGGGGGTATTATGTAAATATTGTGACTAAAGTGTAAAAGTGTAAGTAATGTGATATGTGTTAGTTGATTTATTTTAGGCGGGTGTTATGGCGTACGGGGATCATGACTAGCCATAAATAATAAAATAAAGTATTTGACAAAAATTTAATGCCCCGGGTAATGTCCGGTTATACGGTTAAGTACCGTTCCGTTAAAATGTTTAATTATACCGCAAAAGGTCCTTTATGTATATATTTTGTAACATAAATTATTCCCGGTACTTAGGAAAATATACGGGACCGTTCTGAAATGTTTTTGCACTGTATTAGTAATTTAAAATGCTGAGTTTATCATATAGCGCAGAATTTTGTCATTTAGCAAATGAATTAATATAAAGTTTGATGAAAAATGCAATTTAGGTCCCTCAACTTTTGTAACCTATTTTTAAATAGCTTTTCTATCACTAGTGATACCACCCCTCCTACATTTCTATCACTATCACTAGAATATTGGGTGCTTACATGGCATCATTTGATTGGTTGCTTCCATCACTGAAATCTATCACTAGCAAACCACCCCTCCCCCCCTTAGTAATTTAAAATGCTGAGTTTATCATATAGCGCAGAATTTTGTATTTAAAGTACGTTTTAGGCATAGCCGGTCACTATAAATCTCACCTAGTGACGCAGTTCTACAATCCTCACCTCCCTACACTCACTACTAGTGTAGTAATCTATTCCCGGCTCGTACTGGCCTTAGAGGCAGTGTCTGCCTGATGCTGGTTACGTCAGCATGTTTAATGGGTATTCCGTAGTGTGCTCACTGTGCTTGTTGTGCATCAAGGTTGTCACTGATGTTGGTGTATAAATAATAGAGTGACAGTATAAAATGTGATGCATGAGCATGTATGTATCAGAAATCAGTAAGCAGTTTAAGCACAGTTTCAAGTAAGCACAGTAATTAAGCAGCAATTTAATATTAATTAATTTGTACGGATACCTGGTTTGGTGAGGGTTGTCACATTCTCCCCCCGTTAAAGAAATTTCGTCCCGAAATTTAAGTTCTGCTACGAGATGCAGGGTTCTTAGGAAACAAATGGGGGTATTTTCTTTTCATTCGGTCCTCACGCTCCCAGGTGTATTCAGGCCCATGCCTAGCATTCCAACGAACTTTGACGAGTTTGACACTGCTCCTGCGAGTTTTGTTCACTTTCCAATCCGTGACCTCAACAGGTTCTTCAACAAAGTGGAGCGTGTCGTCAACATGAATCTCGTCGGTGGGAATAGCAACGGTAACTTGAGTTGGACTTTTCTTTAGATTGGATACATGAAATGTATCGTGAACACCATTCAGTTCAGCAGGTAAGTCCAGCTTGTATGCTACTTGCCCTATTCTGTCCAAAATTCTGAAAGGACCAATGTAGCGCGGATTTAACTTCCCACGCTTTCCAAAGCGTGCCACCCCTTTCCAGGGTGATACTTTCAATAACACCATTTCTCCAACTTGGAATTCCACATGTTTCCGGTTTGGATCCGCATAGGCCTTTTGTCTGTGGCGAGCTGCTTCGATGCGTTTAAGAATCTGGACAATCTTGTCTGTTGTCTCTTGGGCGATTTCGGGACCAGCAAGCTGCCTATCACCTGCGTCAGCCCAGCATAAAGGTGATCGGCACTTGCGTCCGTAAAGGGCTTCAAATGGCGCGACACCAATACTGGTGTGGTAGCTGTTGTTGTATGAAAATTCGGCCAATGGTAAATGCTTATCCCAGCTACCGCCAAGATCCATTACACATGCTCTCAGCATATCCTCCAATGTCTGAATAGTTCTTTCACTTTGGCCATCAGTTTGCGGATGGAATGCAGTGCTCAAATTTAATTGTGAGCCAAAAGCTTCTTGGAAGGATTGCCAAATCCTTGATACAAATCTCCCATCTCTATCAGAGATGATCGAGAGAGGCACTCCATGACGTGCAACGATTTCTCGCATGTATATTTCCGCAAGTTTACTTGTATTGTCTTTCTCTTTGATTGGCAAGAAATGTGCGGACTTTGTTAGGCGGTCAACTATCACCCAAATAGTATCATGACCCCTGGGTGTCTTGGGCAGTTTCGTTATAAAATCCATTGAAATCTGTTCCCATTTCCACTTGGGAATTTCAGGTTGTTGCAGAAGTCCCGAAGGCTTCTGGTATTCAGCTTTTACCTTGGGCCACGTCAAACATTTGCTAACATAAACAGCAACGTCGCCTTTCATTCTAAGCCACCAGTAATAATCTTTAAGGTCCTGGTACATCTTATCCGCACCGGGATGAATAGAGTACCGTGATTTGTGTGCCTCATCAAAGATAACTTTTCTCAACCCACCAAACAGAGGAACCCAAATCCTTCTCACAAAACATAACGTTCCTTCCTTGTTTGGTACTAATTGCTTCTCCATCCCACGGAGATATTCTTCTTCAAGGTTTCTTTCCTTAAGAGCTTCTTTTTGCGCGGTATGAATGCGCAGGGAAAGATTTGTCTGGATAATCATCTCCAAAGCCCTAACCCTTATGGGCTTGATCCTTTCTTTACGACTTAGGGCATCGGCGACCACATTCGCCTTCCCTGGATGATACTTTATCTCGCAGTCGTAATCGTTCAACAATTCGACCCAACGTCTTTGTCTCATGTTCAGCTCTTTCTGGTTGAATATGTGCTGTAAACTCTTGTGATCTGTGAAGATTGTACACTTCGTACCATATAGGTAGTGTCTCCATATCTTTAGTGCAAATATCACCGCGCCTAGTTCCAAATCGTGTGTGGTATAGTTCTTTTCATGTACTTTCAACTGTCGTGACGCGTAAGCTATAACTTTCTGGCGTTGCATCAACACGCAACCCAATCCTTGACGTGAGGCGTCACAGTATACCACGAAATCATCTGTACCTTCCGGTAGTGCTAAGATCGGCGCATTGCAGAGCTTATCCTTCAACGACTGAAATGCTTCTTCCTGTTTGATTCCCCAATCAAACTTCTTATCCTTCTGCGTGAGGAGTGTCAGTGATTGAGCGATTTTTGAAAAATCCTCAATGAACCTTCGGTAGTAACCAGCCAAGCCTAAGAATTGTCGAATCTCGGTTGGCGTCTTTGGAGTCTCCCAGTTCTTTATCGCCTCGATCTTTGTGGGATCGACATGAATTCCGTTTCCATTAACCACGTGTCCAAGGAATTGGACTTCACGTAGCCAAAACTCGCACTTAGAGAATTTGGCATACAACTGTTCCTTTTTCAACAATTCCAGAATAGCTCTTAAGTGCTGTTCATGTTCGGCCTTTGTCTTCGAGTAAATCAAAATATCGTCGATGAATACAATCACGAACTTATCGAGATACGGCTTGCAGACTCGATTCATTAGGTCCATAAAAACAGCAGGCGCGTTTGTTAACCCAAACGGCATGACTAGGAACTCGTAGTGTCCATAACGAGTTCTGAAGGCTGTCTTCGGGATGCTCTCTTCTTGTATTCTTAGCTGATGGTACCCAGATCGAAGATCGATCTTAGAGTAAAAGCTTGAACCCTGGAGTTGATCGAATAGATCATCGATTCTTGGCAGAGGGTATCTATTCTTGATCGTCAGTTTATTCAACTCCCGGTAGTCAATACACATACGAAAACTACCGTCTTTCTTTTTAACAAATAAAACTGGAGCTCCCCAAGGTGAGAAGCTTGGTCGGATGAATCCTTTGTCAAGTAACTCCTGGAGTTGTGTCGACAACTCCTGCATCTCTGACGGTGCCAGTCTATAAGGTGCCCTAGCTACAGGCGCGGCGCCTGGAACTAAGTCAATGTGAAATTCCACTTGCCTTTGGGGTGGCAATCCTGGCAAGTCTTCTGGAAAGACTTCAGGATATTCCCTCACGACAGGGATGTCTTCGATTTTCGGCTCAGCAGCTTTCTTATCCACGATGTGTGCCAGGAAGGCAGCACATCCCTTTTGTAAACACCTACGAGCTTTCAGGCAACTGATAATTCTTAAAGGCGTATCCCGCTTCTCCCCATGAACCACAAATGTTTCTCCATCTTCAGTTGGGATACGAACTACCTTTTCGTGACAAACAATCTCAGCCCTGTTGCTTGACAACCAATCCATTCCTACTACCACGTCGAAACTCCCCAGCTGGACTGGTAGTAGATCCAAAGTAAATTCACGCTCTCCCAATTTGATTACACAACCTCTGACCACTTCATTAGCTTCTACCAATTTTCCGTCTGCTAATTCGATTGAGTAAGGAATATCTAATTTACTAGCGGCTAAACCAAGCATATTCTTAAACTCTAACGAAACGAAGCTATAATCGGCACCAGTATCAAACAAAACGGATGCAAAGCGTTGGTTTACAGGGAACGTACCAGTAACAACATTGGGATCTTGGCGCGCCTCCCTCGCTTCGATATTGAAAACCCTTCCCCGTGCTTGGTTCAATTCTGGGCAGTTCCGCTTATAATGCCCCATATCACCACAGTTAAAGCAACCTGGTCTTTTCCCGTTTCCACCTCCATTCCCAGCTTGATTGTTGTTTTGGTTTCGGTTTGCAGTACCAGCTTGATTCGCGTTGTTGCCTCGATTTCCATTCCCTCCGCTATTTCCTTGTGCACGATTTCCATTTCCACCACGATTATTGTTTCTATTACCAAAACCTCCCTGGCCACCCCGGCCAGTATTAACCCAACAAGTATCCTTCAAATGTCCATTTCTCCCACAAGTTTCGCATATTCTTACTCCGCACTGGCCGGTATGATGGCGCTGGCATGTGTTACACTGGGGCAGAGTGCCCATATATCCCCTTCCTTTCCTACCAGTACCATTCGTAGCTCGGGTCGGCGTGCTTGACTCTCCTTTCCTGCCATCACTGCTTGTGCCTTGTTTGAAATTCGAGTATTTTCTTTTGTTATCCCCGGACGACTCTACATGAGTCTCCTTCTTCTTTTGCTCAACATCAGAAAACTTGTTTAGGCGGATTGCCTCCTCAGTAAGAGCTACACTTAGATCAATCGCCTCAGTGATTGTTTTCGGTTTTGAAGAGGTCACCATACTAATGATTTGAGGAGCTAAACCCCAGATGAAGCGTTCAATCCGCTTGAATTCTGGCGTGACCATATAAGGTACTACTTGTGACAGGTCGTGAAACCGCTGAACATATTCCGCAATTTTTGGACCGTCCATCTTCAGATGCCAGAACTCAGTTTCCAACTTTTGAATTTCAGCGCGAGAGCAATACTTTTTGCGCATGAGTTCTTTCAGCTCGTTCCACGTCAATGCGTAGGCTGCAGCTTCACCAAGGGTTTGGACTTGTAAATTCCACCATGACAGGGCTCCGTTCAAGAATAGCCCAGAGATATAAGTAACCTGCTAATCAGGGGCGCATTTGCTCATGCGGAGAACTGATTCTGTCTTTTCGGCCCAACGAACAAAAGCAACGGCACCTCCGGTGCCATCAAAGTTTACGGGCTTGCAGTCTAAGAACTGCTTGTAGGTGCACCCTGCACATACGTTACAATATATGAATGGCATTAGCAAACTTGCTATAGATATCCAATGTATCATGGTATGCCTTAATAACTTAGTATTACCATGAGGCGGATTATTGTTGCCGTTATTGTATGAACTGCCTCCGCTAGGTCCTCCTTGAGAGGCGGCGTATTGCGCAATGGCGGCAGCGATGATTTGTTGGAGTTCTGCCTCGTTGGTAGGCATGTGTGGATCACGTCTCGGTGGCATCTTTTAAAAGATGGTTTACGCGAGTCAGGTTATGGTAGGTAAAGTGTGCGTATATAAAAAAAATAGTAATAATACATAACATCTCATGTTAAAATAAACCAACACATAACATCTCATGTTAAAATAAACCAAACACACAACATCCCATGTTATAAATATATCAATAAATCAGCCATGCATGTAATGAGAACACTGCGATTAAGCTTTTATATAACCAAGACCACGATTACAATGTTTTCAAGTTCCACAAAAGTAACATACATCCAAAAAGGGACCAAGGGTCACAACGCCCTTGTCCGAAACGTCTAAATATATACAAATACCAAACATCAAAAGTCATAATCGTCAGGTGGTCTTCAAAAAGCTATGCAGCCGACTTAATCGCTATCTTCTCATCAAAAGTGGTGGTACCTGCATCAAACCAAAAGTGCCCTCATGCTGCTGGTGGTGGAGGGGGAGGGGGAAAATGAAAGTAGAACAAACTGCGCATGAGGAGCCAGTCCGCCTCCATGGCGTGGTGAGAACGTGACAGATGCTCTAACTGCTGCTCCAGGACCTGGACACGACGCGTCAGCGCGTCATGCTGTAGCATAAATGAAACGAGGACATCCTCATAAGAAGGCCCGACATAATGGGCATGATATGGATCTGTCGGCGGCACGACGGATGATGATGTCCATAGAAAAGGCTCGCTGGATGGAGTAAAAGGTGGTACAGCGAACGGTGGAACAGGGGGAACGGCAGTATGGTGAGGGATCTGTGGTGCAAACTGATCCCCTCTGGTCGGAAAAGGTGCATGGCCAATTGGCTGATGAGATGGGCCCTCTCCAGGGCGTGGTGGAGGGATCTCATGAAGAAATGTGACGGGCAGATCCGCGCGGTGCGCGTCAGTAGGGTGTGTGGGGAACAAGGGTGCCTCGGTGGTATGTGGTGGAAAAGGTGGGATATCAGTAGGAGCAAACATGGGTGCCAAAACTGGGGCTACAGGTGCCACGAACGACGGAAGCTCATCATCATCATCAATCCACCCATTCCGGGTGTCAGCATACTGTGGGTCGACGTGAGCCCCGAAGAGTGCATGGTCGGGCTCCAGAGGTACTGGGTCCGGAAGGGGAGCAACTACTGGCTCGGGGGCCACAGCAGGCTCCGGGTCGTCATCGTCAGGTGCAACAGACATCGCCATGTCTGAGTCAGAATCAGAGGAATGGGGCTGTACGCTCTGGGCGTGTAGTGAAGCGGACGCTACTGACTCGAAGGAGTGAGCACCAAACAGATCAAAAGGAGCCTCCTCAATGGGAGCCTCGACAGGAATGACAGGATCAGCAATGGGCATAATAGCAGGAATGCCAGCCAAAGGAACAACAGGATCGACAACAGGATCAGCAGCTAGAGGAACATCGGCGTCCATGAGGGCCACACCATCCTGGTTTCCCTCCGGGGGACCCTCTAGGAACAAGTCAATGTCATCGTCAGGAAGAGCAAACGGCTGAAAAGCATCCTCGTCCGTGCTGGTGGTGTCTGACGTGTACACCTCACTTTCTGACATCAACTCATCGTCCGACACGATAGCTAAAGGATCCAAAGTGTCCGACACTCCAGTATCTGGAGAGGAAGCCATGTCGTCTGTAACACAAACACAAATATGCACAAATAATCAATCATATAGTCAGATAACACATTAATCACCAATAAGCAATTTAAATAGCTCTCCTAGTCCCACTAGCCTCCCAGCCTCCCAGACTGACTCCCTAGTCCCACTAGACAACTACCTCAGCCTCCCAGACCGAGCCTCAGCCTCCCAGACTGAGCCTATAATTAACAATTAAAATGTGCTCAACATTTGTTTGTAAAAACATTTTGGATCTGGACTTAAGTGGTATGCAGTGTAAAAATGTTTTCGTGAGAGCCCTAGTGATCATAGTCTAGACTCGAGGAGGAATCCTAGTTCGCTATGATCAGAGCTCTGATACCAAGCTGTCACACCCTGGCTTTGCGGAAGCGTGGGTTAATTTGGTGTGACTTCTTAATACCATAGCTTAATCACAACAAAGCTATATGAAAATAAAACATGCAGATCATCCATTGAATTAAGTAAAATACCACAACATTGTCTTAATACGTTGACACATGCAACGGAAATTACAACATAAAAACTTTGTTCTTAACACACAACCCCAAAATATAACATAACATTTGTTTAAGACTTGCGACTCGTCCAGGTAAAAGTCGCAATCCCTAAACATGGATGATCCTGTAATTCTAACACAGCGGGAAAACGTAGCATACCGGGCCAGATCCTTAGTTCCCTGAAATACATGTAAGTTGGAAAAATCAACACAATGTTGAGCGAGTTCATGCGTAAGTGAGTATGTAAAATCCTTGTAAGTAGAAAAACCCTGGTATGTAGCAAATAAGGAAAAAGAGATCACCAATGGTTTGCAAGGCCATTGATATGTGTGAAGTGCAAGTAGGAAGACTCAAACCTAGCGGATTTGTGCGTCGGGTACATAGTCACCCCAAGGTCCGTTAACTGTTTGGCCTGGGGCTGGGCTCGCTACACCCAGATAGATCTACCGCATTGTGTCCCTCGGTCCTACCATGAGGATTAATGGCCTCAAGTACCACCTACCCACTCACATGATCTGTATGCAGTAACCCTCCTTACGCTAACCATACCATGTAAAAGTACTCGTAATCATAGTGACATGTATTTCACCCCCGCAGTTTAGAAAACTGAAAACAGTTAAGAGAAAAGGGGGACATGAACTCACTGTAATGCGTCCTCGAATAACAGCAAATCAAACTCAGTCTGCAGCACGACAACCTACAACGTGTTAATATCTATTAGACGAACGGCCGTGCCTTAGCTTTAGAGTTTTAATGTTCTTGGGGAAATAGTTAGACAACTATTTCGTGTTTATATTTCTTGGTTAACGTATAAATAGATTTCTTCCCAAGGATGGGGTATTCGTACAAGTATTATGTATGTGGTGACTTTAAGTATTGCCAAGATACATTTTCAAGTCTCATAACCAACACTTTAAAGTTTTGTGTCAAAACTCATGGCGAGGTTTAATTATGAGATATAAAGTTTCACATACACGAATTTTTTTCTAAGTCTTGGTATTTTTAGAAAAATTCGCTAGAACTTCCCCTAAAAACGGGAGTATCCGTGCTAATATGCACATCATTTTCTTTTCGAAATCAACCCATGATCATCAACAATCAACCATTACGTTTTAACACGCTAAACACTACCTTTGTTGCTTCAGTTTCAATTATGTGAAAACTGGACTGTTTTCGGATGAATAAATAAAATACTTAACGTATTCCAAAAATTCCCAATTTTTTGTGGAACGTCATAACCGACCCACAAATTATTGTGTAAAAATTTCGGGGTCTAATTCATTACCAAAAATTTATAGAAAATCGTTTACCGAACTGTGATCAGATTTGTTACATTCTGATCACAGTTTACAGAATAATTCGCCAAAAATTCCTCGTAAGTCCGTTTGTCGAAAATCCAGTTCGAGGATCACAAATACATCTTTGTTCATCTTTGATAAAAGTTTCAGGGGCTGGTTCGGTTCGGGTTTTAAGTGGTGATCGAAAACGCACAGCCCAATTTTCTGCAGTAACAAACAGCCTTAGCTGCTGTCACGAAAACGGATTTTTAAAATAGTAAACGACATCAGAAAAATATGATTCCAGCGCCATTTTCTTCGTTTTTCGAAATGACACGATTTAGGCTTTTGAAATTCCGTTTTTCGAGTTTTTAAGGTCCGTTTACAGCCTGTTGAAGGCGGCTGAAACAGTGACTCAGCATGCTGTTTTGTGATTTCGATGTTATTAAATCGCGTTATAGGTGTCCGATTAGCGGGTTAAACAAGAAAACGACTTTTAAATATCAAGTATGTGTTATCCAACCCTTAACCCGACGAGATTCCACTTCATAAATCATACACAAGTAAACTTTTATGTAGATTTTAGGTTCATAACTTATGTTTCATATTTTTCTAACATTCTTGTAAACTAGTGATTTAAACAACAATACTACATGTTAAATGCCATAATTTCGAACAAGATGAGATCAAGTATGAAGAAACTTACTACTAGCCTCTAGCTAGGGAAGAATCTTGTGTAAAAATGATGAGAAAAAGATGTAGAAACAAGCAAGAACAATGCTCCCTTGCAATCCCTTCAAGTTGCACCTTCCATGGATGGTTTCTAGGCTTTGAATGGACAATAAAATGAAGAAGATGATGTTGTTTAGGGTGGTGATGGTGTGCTTGGTTGTGGGCAGCCGATCAAGAGAGAGGAGAGAGTGAAAATGTGTTGCAAAATCTTGTGAAGTGATGTACATTTATAAGGAACATTACTTATATTTACTTTCTCATATTTTGTATAGATAAGCAAGCAAAACAATAAATACTAGATCATTCAATCAAGCAAGAGGATTGGAAGTATGGTTGTTATGACATGTGGGGTCCCACTTGGGGAAATGAATTCGTTGGGGGGGGGGGGGGGTATTATGTAAATATTGTGACTAAAGTGTAAAAGTGTAAGTAATGTGATATGTGTTAGTTGATTTATTTTAGGCGGGTGTTATGGCGTACGGGGATCATGACTAGCCATAAATAATAAAATAAAGTATTTGACAAAAATTTAATGCCCCGGGTAATGTCCGGTTATACGGTTAAGTACCGTTCCGTTAAAATGTTTAATTATACCGCAAAAGGTCCTTTATGTATATATTTTGTAACATAAATTATTCCCGGTACTTAGGAAAATATACGGGACCGTTCTGAAATGTTTTTGCACTGTATTAGGGGGGACGGGGTGGTGCGTGATACCACCCCACAACGCGTTATTTCACCACGCTACACCGCCGCCACCCCTTCTATAACTCGTTAAAAAAATAACGAGTTAAACGTATAACGCGTGAAAGATTGGAAAGTGCAATCATACAAAGTTGAAAATAACGAAATCATGCAGATTCTTTTGTCATTTAGCAAATGAATTAATATAAAGTTTGATGAAAAATGCAATTTAGGTCCCTCAACTTTTGTAACCTATTTTTAAATAGCTTTTCTATCACTAGTGATACCACCCCTCCTACATTTCTATCACTATCACTAGAATATTGGGTGCTTACATGGCATCATTTGATTGGTTGCTTCCATCACTGAAATCTATCACTAGCAAACCACCCCTCCCCCCCTTAGTAATTTAAAATGCTGAGTTTATCATATAGCGCAGAATTTTGTATTTAAAGTACGTTTTAGGCATAGCCGGTCACTATAAATCTCACCTAGTGACGCAGTTCTACAATCCTCACCTCCCTACACTCACTACTAGTGTAGTAATCTATTCCCGGCTCGTACTGGCCTTAGAGGCAGTGTCTGCCTGATGCTGGTTACGTCAGCATGTTTAATGGGTATTCCGTAGTGTGCTCACTGTGCTTGTTGTGCATCAAGGTTGTCACTGATGTTGGTGTATAAATAATAGAGTGACAGTATAAAATGTGATGCATGAGCATGTATGTATCAGAAATCAGTAAGCAGTTTAAGCACAGTTTCAAGTAAGCACAGTAATTAAGCAGCAATTTAATATTAATTAATTTGTACGGATACCTGGTTTGGTGAGGGTTGTCACATCCCATGACTTTTCTTTCCACCTTTTCCCCTGTTTTTGCCCTTCGAAGATTGGCCTTGTTCAACAAGATTGGCCTTCACAGTTTCAGGACCATCAATCTTTTTTAGGGCCAATTTGTTATCTTCTTCAATCCGAAGACGCCTAACAAGATCTTCAATAGACATCTCCTTTCGCTTATGCTTGAGATAGTTCTTGAAATCAACCCAACTTGGTGGCAGTTTTTCAATCATTGCAGCAACTTGGAATGTCTCGCTGAGCATCATTCCTTCCGCAAGAATATCATGAATGATAATCTGCAATTCTTGGACTTGGCTCATGACAGTTTTAGAGTCTATCATTTTAAAGTCCAAGAACTTAGCCACCACGAATTTCTTAGTGCCCGCATCTTCTGTTTTGTATTTGTGATCCAAAGACTCCCACAATTCTTTGGCAGTCTTGGCTTTGCAATACACATTAATACAATGTGTCCACCAAACCATTCAAAAGAAAGTTGCGGCACAGGAAATCCGAATGATTCCAAGCATGCATCGCGCTCACAGATTGAGCATTCATATCCCCTTCATCCAGTTGGGGTTTAGGTTCAGTCAAGAACCTTGCCAGATTCAACGTGGTCAGATAAAAGAACATCTTTTGCTGCCACTGTTTGAAATTCACACCACTGAATTTCTCTGGTTTCTCAACATGCGACACTGCATTAGGCAGTGGTGTCACCAAACCGGTAGTGACAGTTACAGCGGGAGTCATGACCGCAGAAACAGGACTGGTCATGACAGCAAAAACAGCAGAAGCAGCAGTAGTCATCAGTTGGGATGCCATTCTGAAACGAAACAGAATGCGGGAACAATTAGTAAACGAGTCTGTTTAAGTTTGTTACAAAACTGCTACTGAGATAATAAAATTATTACAGCAAGCTTATCTCTTAAAACTGGAAATATAACAAGAAAACAGAAACAAATAACGAATTAATACAATAACAGTGAACCGGGCTTGTGTTTGACACAATTCCCTTAAACAGATTCGCGGTCTGTTCCCAGGGTACGCCGGTTCGAAGCAGCAACAGCGCACTGCCGGACTGGAACACTTGCCAGAAACGAAACTGGAATACTTTGTAACGAGATTGCTATATGCTGCAGAGATTAGAAGTGTGTTGGTGTGTTGTGGTATTTCAAACTGATGAGTTGAGCTTCTATTTATATGCACCATAACTGATTAAGTGCAGTAGTTAGCAAACCCGGAGCAGTTAACACACTAGCAGCTTTCGTCACTGCTGCTGTCATCAATCACCAACAGCTTTAGTTAAAAATCAAAAGGTGGCTCTCAAGCGGCTCGCGGTGATGCGAAGTGCAAAGTGCGCCATCAAAACGCCACATTACGCCCATGAGCCCGGTCCCGTGCCCGGGCGCGGGCGCTTTCGGGCCCTTACGGGCCCTCAGGCTTGCCACTAGGTGTGTCCACTTGTCTAGAAGATATCATCTTCCTTACACTTCTCATTATATACCACTCTCCTATTCTCCATCCCACCGATGTGGGACAACTTGAATACCAAAAGTCAAGTTTACCAAATAATCATTTCCATTCAACTTACTTTCCAACATCATAAGTCATAACTACCACGTGCTCAATGAGGATGGATACTATCATATACATGAATTCAAATACTCTAGACCAAACTTCTAAACGTAAGTATTAGGGGAGGAGGGGTGGTTCACTAGTGATAGATTCTATCACTACTAAGCACCAATCGACTCATGCTATGTCATCATCCAATATTCTATCACTAGTGATGGAATTGTAGGGGGGGTGGTATTACTAGTGATGGAATTCTGTCACTACCAATTTTTTTTAATTTTCATTTTAAAATTAGAAATTAACAATAAAACACTAAAATGTAAATTTCATTAAACTTAAAAAATAAATTACATAGCAAAATAAAAAAACAACTAAACCTTGGAAAAAAAAAACTAAACGAGTGGCATCTCCCAACCCCACTTTGCGCAAATCTCGCGCTTTTGTTGAATGACAATTGACTTAAACGGTTCGTCGAGATGGTTGTGCTTTTCACACAAGATTTTTAAATCATTTTGTCTTTCAACCGTTTTCAAGTGTTCCTTGTACGCCTGCTCGCGTTCAACTTTGTGGGACATAATTATATCTTTTCTTTCTTCGGCCTTCTTGTATCGCGTGATTTTCTCCTCTTCGATTCTAAAGATCGACTCCACCACCGCTTCCTTCCCTTTGCTTGATGATTCACCATCTCTCCTGCGGCGTGGCCTTGTAGGTGTATCTCCTTCAACGGGGTCGTCTTCTGGTTCGTCAAGGGGGTCGTCGTTTAAGTTCATTTCGGGCAAGTTATCCGACACGGAAGTCGTGTAGTTCCCCGAATCGGATGTCTTTGATCTTTTCGAACCTCCTCGTTTTTTTGGAGTCGTAGGACCACGCATGTCAACCAACTCAACGGGGACCCACTTCGGGTGATTTCTCGAAACTTCCCATGCGGCCACGTGTGGGAAATTCCTCTTTTTGTAGACACTGCAATACATTTCGGTGGCTTGTCGCATGATTGTCGCCTCGCTCGCTCCACTTTGTGGGTTTCGGTTCTACAAAAAATATAATAGGTTATCTTTAAAAAAAAACTGTTTTCTGTTTAAAAAAAAACTGTTTTCTGTTTTAAAAAAAACTGTTTTCTGTTTTTTTTTTTTAAACTGTTTTCTGTTTTTTTTTTAAACTGTTTTGTTTTTTTTTTAAACTGTTCAGTTTTTTTTTAAATAAAAACTGTTTCTCTTTAAAAAAAACAGTTTTCAATGAAAAAAGATTTAAACTTTAATAAAAAACATACATTTTGAATGAAACAAGCGTTGAACTTGCTAATTTTCCCGTTCAAATCCATCCATTTCGACGTCATTTGGTCCATGTTTCGAATATTTGCACCGGGAAGTTGCCTAAAATGATTAATGACCCGTCTCCAAAACGCATCCTTTATTTGCTCGTTGGCATGTTTCCTGTTCTCCGAGATGTGCAAGTACGCCTGAACCAAGGACACCTCCTCCTCGCTCGTCCAATGTTGTCGGACGGTTTGTCGGACTTCTTGAACGTCATCATTTTCTTCTTCTTCCTCTTCCTCTTCTTCTTGTTGTTGTTCTTGAATGTAATCATCATCTTCATCGTCGTCAAGACTTTGTTGTGGTTCACGATACGCGTTTGCAAATTGATGGATGAGGGTGTTGTCTTCTAGTGGGTCGAGTTGGTGGGGTTGGGTTTGAAAGTTTGGAAACGATTGGGGTTGGAATTGGTGAGGTTGAAACAGTGGAACGAACGGTTGGTTTTGGTACGTTTGCGATTGAAAGGGTGGATATTGTTGGGTTTGAAAGGGTGGATATTGTTGGGTATGAAAGGGTGGGACTTGGTCGGGTTCGTCTTGCAACCTAAAGCGCGTCGGCTCGCCAAGATTCGCTCGAACCTTGGGTCTCACGGGATTTTTCTTCGTACCCGAACCTCTTTTTTTCGAACCCCCACCTCTCTTGCTTGAACCTTCCATGTTTCTTGTAAAAATATTTGGAGAGTTTGTTGATTTTTTGAATTGAGTTTGAGATAATTTGTTGTTTTTTTTAATTGAGTAAATGAGGATTTATAAAAAACAATGTTTCAAACGGTCAAAAAAAATAACAAACGGTCAAAAACCAACGTTCCAATTTCAAATTTCAACGCGTTTAAAATTTGACGCGTTATTTTTTGGGCGGCGGCGGTGTTCCGTGATGGTTCAACGAGTGATGGGGTGGTATAACGGACCACCCCGTGTCCTCTTAGAATAAATATCAACTAGAAATGTCAAGAGGGTTATTGTAAAATTAAAACGTTGGCCCCTCAAAACAGTTGTCGCCTCACTGTTTTTAGCCTTCACAGTTTATACTAGAAGTCTCTCTCCCAAGTCCCCTCTCAACGCTCACCTCATCAGTTCTACTCGACCAATACAATACTCCTCTTTTGTGACTCCTTTTTATAAGGTCTGATTTTTTCAATTTCTTATTTGGTGATAGTGAATTTTGCTAATTCTATACTGTTGTGTTTTTTTCTTTGTAAACGGTTAACTGATTTTGTGAAGTTCAATATGGTAAAAAAAAATCTCTAGGTATTTCCTCATCTACAGTTAGTGATTTTAAACCTACAGCACCCGCAATTGTGTGGTTTTTATGTTGTTTTTGAGGAGACTAGGAGAGAGAAGGGTAGAGTTGAGGAGAGAGGGTGTGGTGATGTTCATACATATGAACGTTGGTTTTGGAGATTGTGAGAGGAAGAGAGGAGAGAGGGTTTGATTTAGGAAAAAAGAGAATGTGGTGTGAGTGTGGTAAAAGATAGAGTGTTTCGACAAGTGCCACATGAGCATGTTTTTACCCCCAAGACCCCCCTTAATTGTGATGCCTTATAATCCTTGATTTGTTGAAGTTAGCTAATTGTTTCAACTTATAATTGCAGAATTTACTATGGAAAAGGGCGATTTGGAGCTTGGAAACACAGACGTCACCGCAAAGTGCCTCGAAAGCTTTCTTAAACGTGTGGAAAATGAAGTGAAGAATACGAAATCACCATCGATTTGCATGGTATCTAATGTACTGAGAGATCTAAGCCCAAATTCTTTTAACCCTCGGCTGGTATCTATCGGACCTCTCCATAGAGAAAATAAGAATGTGCAAGCATTTGAAGGGCAGAAAGTAAGTTATCTGACCAAACTACTGGGTCTTATCAATGTCCCAAAGGAGATAATATTGGAATCATGTATGCATAAGGTGTACGCTTCAATGAAACAAATCAAGGAATGTTATGTTTGGACAAAGACCTATGATGATGCTGAAATTGTTGAAATGATGGTTATGGATGCCTGTTTCATACTTGAATTCCTTATTGAACTTATTGAAGGTCACCAGAAATCTGAAAACATCTTGCAACAACAACATATAAGGTTTGACTTGGTGTTGCTAGAAAACCAGATCCCTTTCTTTATTCTTAATAAAATATTTGAGTGCACAATATTGAAATATAATCCGTTCTACCGACTTATTGATCTTCTCCATCCACTTCTAGAATGCCATAACATCTTTGACAAACCTATATGCACCAACCATATTTCCATTAATACTACTCATCATATTCTTAGCCTTCTATGTGAATGTTACAAGCCAATAGATAATACCCAATTCGAAATTATCCATGACTTAACAATACCTTCGATTGTAGATCTAGATTGGGCAGGGGTCAGCTTCAAACCTATAAAAAATCCTGCATGGCCGATGCAGATGAAAGTCGATCTATACAGGTTAATCCCATGTTTTTTTTGTCTTGGACTAAGCCCACCCTTAGAATGCCTGTATTAAACATACATGACTCTACTGAGTCCATTCTAAGGAATCTTATTGCATACGAGCACGAGCAGTTGTGTGAAACCAATAATCATATTACTTCATATGCCGTTGCCATTGATACGCTAGTGAATACCCACGAAGATGTTGCCAAGTTGATTGACTCAAAAGTGCTCATCAACATTATGGGTTCAAATGAAGAAGCTGCTAATATGATCAACAACATATGCAAACACGTTGTAATTGCATGGGGCGGTTTCTATTATGGTCATGAGTGGAAAACATTGAATGAGCACTGCAACGGTTACTGGTCAACACAAATAGTCAAGTTGAGGAGGACTTATTTCAATAGTCCATGGAATTTGATTGCTCTACTTGCTGGAATCATCCTGTTTGTTCTAACTACGATTCAAACCTTCTTTACCATTAAGCCTCTTGGAAGCAACAACTAGATTTACACTGTAAGTGCTTTTCTACTTTTGTTGTGCACTTTTAGAAAAGATATACTTAACAATTATTATCTAGGAGTTATACTTAATAATTATCATCAGTGTTGTAAAAGTCGCTAGGCGGTCTCTAGTCGGCCGACTGGGGAGTTGGGAGTAATCGGAGTACTCGGAGAGTACTCGGGGAGTACGCGGACATGGTAAATATAAAGAAAATTAATTGTTATATATTATTTATGTGTTAAAATAAGCATAATTCATGTCAACTGAGTATAATTTAAAATGAAACATGTTTAAAGTTCAAATATTCTGAATACAAGTCCGACTAGTCTGAGTACAAGGCCGAGTAGTCCGAATACAAGGCCGAGTAGGCCGATTTTGACCGAGTTTGACCGATTAAAAGTCAACAAACCACGTTGACCGCGAAGACCGACTAGGGCGACTACGTCCGACTACGTCCGACTAGGCGCCGACTAGGCGCCGACTAGGCGCCGACTAGGCGCCGACTAGGCGCCGACTAGGCGCCGACTAGGCGCCGACTAGGCGCCGACTAGGCGCCGACTAGGCCGACTAGGCACCGACTACTCCCGAGTAATCCCGAGGCCGACTAATTGAGACCGCCTAGGAGGAAGTCGCCTCGAAGGGGGTCCGAGGACCGATTACTCGCCGAGTACTCGGCCGAGTAATCCGACTTTTACAACACTGATTATTATCTAGGAGTTTGGTTTATGAATTGTATATCAAAATTAATATCATTAAGGCTTTAAATTCCATCAACTAAGGGGAGTGGGGGTCGTATCACTTGCAAAAATTCCATCACTCACAAACATCCAATCAAGTTCCGTCATGTCATCAATCATTATTCTATCACTCACAAGCTTTTTTAGTGGCGGTGGTCATCACTAGTGATGGAATTCCATCACTCACAACTTTTGTTAATTATTTTTTTAATTAGAAATTAACAATATAACACTAAAATTATAAATTTCATTAAAAATAAAACATACTAGTTCAATTTAACATACTAGAAATATTTTAGGCTACAATTTAAAAAAAAATACTAAAAAAACTCTACTCCTTGTCCGACTCATAAAACTCCAAACCTAAAGAACCTACTAGTTCGATTAAATCGTATCTCAACCGAAAGTGAGTTTCTTTATCACGCAAGTCTTGTTGGATATTTTCTAGAACTTGAACTTGTGTAGGAGGATCCGGCACCCAATCCGGAGATATTGCACGTCCGTCTTCTTTGATTATCCTAATGTGCAATATGATACATGCATATACTATGCTATGTATTGATTTCTTGTTCATCGCACGAACCGGTCGGCGTAGTATGCCTCATCTACCCTTTAAAACACCAAAAGCCCTCTCAACATCTTTTCTTGCCGATTCTTGCAACTTTTTGAACACGATTTCTTTACCCTCGACAGGAAAGGAAGGAGCTTTCACAAAAACAGACCATGATGGGTAGATACCATCCACAAGAAGAAAGCCTCGTCTGTAATATTGTCCGTTAACATAGAATGGACAGAAGTGTGCGGTACCATCCGTTACGGTTTGAAACAACGGCGACGTGTGCAACACATTGATGTCGTTGTTTGAACCTGGAACACCGAAATATGAACGCCAAATCCATAAATCATTCGACGCCGCCGCTTCTAGTATGATGGTTGGTCTTTTGATGTCACCCCTAACATATGCCCCTCGCATCTCTCTTGGACAATTTTTCCACTCGATATGTGTATAATCGATGCTACCGAGCATCCCTGGAAAATGCCATCTAGCCTCATGTGCGGCGTAAATACGTGAGATGTCGTGTCTCGTCGGTTTACGTAAAAACTCTTTACCATACAATTTAATAACCGCGTTGCAAAAAAATTGCAGACATTCACGGGAAGTTCTGGACGCCATAGCTAGGTATTCATCAAATTGATCGGGAGGGTTACCTATCGCTAGTTGGCGAATGGCGGAGATGCATTTTTGTATCGCCGTGAAACTTGGTTTGCCCCTCGCATCATAACCTTCTTGAAACCATTCCTCGCTTGCTTCGATGTCTCAAACAATCTTTAAAAATAAATCTTTTGGTAAACAAAACCGATCTCTAAACGTTTCGGCATTGTAGAGCGGATTCTCCACAAAATAATCGTTCATTAACACTTCGTTGGCATGTATACGATCACGATCCACCATCTTCTTCTTTGGGCGGGACGAACTAGATTCAAGTTCGTTATACACCGACACAAAATATTTTAGCGTCTCATTGTCAGAAGACGACTGCGTATCGCTATCGCGTCCATCGGAAACGTCGAATACGTAGGAAACTCCATTTGAGAAAGATGTAGATTGTGTGAAATGTGTTTGTGTTTTGGTGTGGGTGAAATGTTTTAAAATTGAGAAGTATATATAAAAGGTTTAAAGGTATTTTTTTATTAAAACTTACCGTTAAAAAACGGTCCAAAATGCCCAACGGTCACAGTTTGCACAATTACAACGCGTGAACTTTTCCACGCGTTTTAAGTTTAACGAGTGATGAACATAGGTGGCGGCGGTGTGCATTTAGTTTTCACGAGTGATGGTGGTCCATCACGGAACCACCCCCAGTCCCCTAACACAGAATGTAGGATTTCCCCCATAGAAAGTTTGATTTCCAAAAGAATTCAAGATCTGGTTTCGTAGAAGAGGACCATCGTTGTTTAGTCTCATATGTTGTAGACAGCTCAAGCACACACTATTAACCGCATACCCATGAGATCTAATTTTCAGCCCTACAAATTTAGCCAAGGCCCATTTTTTATTGCTGATGTTATTCTTTAGACATAACGTTTCGCTCCACCAATCCATCTTATTTTTCAACGAGATATTCATCTTTAGCAATCTTGCATTTGCAGTATACATGTTCTCTTCATATAATGTTTGACAATTATAGTTACTTGTATTCATTGTATTCCGTTAATTCTTTGTGTCTATTGGTGTACCATAATTTTTTGTAATAGATCTTATGGCTCCCAAAGGTTGGAGCACTGAATTTTCTCAATTGTCACATGGTATCTAGAGCCTGATTTTCCCCCTTCCCCTACCTCTCTACCTTCTGATCTTTCCTGTTCTCTGCCCCACCCACTACCCCTCTTTAACTTTTCGAAGGCAACCTCCTTATCCTCTTCTGATTCTGCCATTCCCATGAACACACTCCTTCACATCTTAATCATTAAGCTCACTTCCACCACTTACTTGTATTGGCGAACTCAAATCCTCCCTCTCCTCTCCTGCCAAGAACTGACTTCCCATGTTGGTGGTTCCTCTTCTGCCCGTGAACCAATGCTTACTCAGGGCGACAAGGCTGTTTCCAACCCGCAATATGCTGCATGGTTGGCCGCTGATTAAAAGACTATGATACTCAATGCCCCTCTCTCCGAGGAGGCAATTCCTGAAACCCTAGGGCTCTCCACCGCCCGTGTGTTGTGGCTTGCGCTTGAATCGGTGTATAGCAACACGTTTATTGAACGTGTGCAAAATATTTGTGACAAATTTCGTCACATCAGCAAAGGATCCTCTTTTGTTTCTGAAGGCTTTGGAGGAGCAACCCAGTAGGCCCATTATGCATTAAAGGGGGAGCTAGCCAATAAGGCCCATAAGGTTATGGGTACTATTGATGTTGTATAACAACCCTCTAAAATATTTTTCAACACCCCTAATATATTTAAATTATCCCAATATGTCTTAAAAATACCCCGTATATGAAAACCGAGCCCATAATACCCTATATAATTAAAAATAAAATAAAACCAGAAAATAGTGTAGCTCGCGGGCCGCGAAGACCCCTTAGGGATCTTACGCGGGGCGCGACAGCCAGTCACCAGGGCGACACCCTGAGCTGCCACGTGTCACCATTCGTGTCGAGACTAGTTGTTCGATTCAGCAAACCTAGGGCCTACATACCCTAGCTCGCGGGCCGCGAAGGGTTACCCTTCGGCTTACGCGAGCCGCGACAAAAGTTGAAAGGACACTATAAATAGAGGCCTTCAGCCTCAGTCCCAACTCGTTCATTTTCTCGATCTCTCTCTCAATATTCTGAATAGTAGGCACTATACACGGGCATTATAACCCCCTAAATAACGAAGTTCTGCCCCGTTGTAAGTATCATAACCCCGGTTACGTATTAAATACGCTGTCCGATTGATCCAGGGTTTCGTAACGGCTGTCGTGGTTCTGCCCGACGTAGTCGTTGGAATACAGTCTCGGGGAGGGTATTACTAATGTAAATATTGGGTTATTATACTAACGCGTGTGCATTTGTGTAATTAATAGATAATCACCAGGAAATCCAAAAGGAAAACCCTAAGACATCAATGTGAGTAACCTCCTTTTTGCAAATTATTTTTACAAAACCTCACATAATTAATGATATATTAAACAGTGATTGAGTATTTATATTCTACAATTATCGTCGGTATGTTGGGGTTTTGTATACAAAATTTGTTACAACATTGTGAGTAGTAACATGACCACAAGTCGGGTTGACAGTACCGTGGGTGGTAATTAAAGTATATGGAAACAAATATAATTGCGAGATCGCGCTCAATACTGTAGATTGGTTTTACCAAACTTGATTAAACTGGGATTCACTCACCAGTATTTCCCACTGACAAAAATGTTTTTAAACGCGTTTCAAGTAACAATATGTGAAAGCCAAATAGAAGCCAGCTGGACAGCACTGAAGGCTTGGAAAAGTGGCTATAAAAGTTACCTAAATAAGAGATGTTTTATTTGAATAAAATAGGGTTTATCCCTATGAAAATGTGTGTACTTGAAACTTGGGAATTTCCCATGTGTTTACTATTATAAAAGCGTGGTATTTTACTGTGATAAAATATTTCCTAACTACGGTCCTGATGTAAATTACGCTGCCAAAATGATTAAACACCAGATATCACCAAGACTGGCCGCGGCCGCTCGTTCCCAGGATGATTAGGGGACGGGGGTTGCGACAGAAGGAGATATCAGAGCTAAGCCACTGATTCAGCCACAGAAGTGTTCCGCTGACACCAAGATATTACTCAAAGTGTTAGGAAACAAACTATGGAAATACGTGCACATCTGTATTTTATTGTTGTGTGTTATTTAACTATTTGTTAGTTTACAGTATGAGTGACCAAGGACCTTCAGACGCTTACCGTCAGTTGTCCAGCTCACCTAGGGACGAAGACACCTCTTCACAGCCATCTCTCTCAGGGTATTCGGCTGACAATGAAGATGGGATATTCGTGTTCAAGGCCAAATCTGAAGAGCCATTCCCTTCCAAGAAAAGAGGATGGTTCAGCAGAGGAGCGCATGAACGTTGAAAAAGGATGAAAAAGTTACAACAACAGCGAGCCTTAGCAGCCATTAAGAAAGAAACAGATGCTCACACTCAGGATATGCTCAATAGGAGTCTAGCAAATTTTCATATCTTAGCAACTACAGCTGCAGACCCTAATCTAGAGCAACTCATAGCACCCCAGCCCTTACCGCTGTTTCCCACACAGCCAATGGAAATTGACGCCAACCCAGAAAACCAGATCCTAATGCCTGATATTAACCCAGCTGAGATACATAGGATACCAGCACCCAATCCAGCTGACCCAAACTATGACCCGTGGTTTAATGACCATATGGATTACCAGCAACGCTACCCAATACCTGAAGACGCACCTATGCCAAACCTAGCAGCTTACCCAGACTTGGACCCTCTAGATCCATACTATGATAATGACCCATACATCAGAGAGATTCTAGAGAATACGTATCCTTACCAGGAACCCATGCCCCAGTTCCCAAACCCAATACCAGCCCCTGCACCACCCATGAGCACTGAGAATGTGCAAGAACTCCGAACCTTTGGTGAGGAGATTTTATAAGGAAGTGAAAGGATGAGGCAGATAGGAGAACGACTCGTCTGAAAATATGACGAGCGTAATATGGAGTTCTGGATGAACCCATATCGGTAATAGTAATTATAATAAAAATAATAACATATATATATATATATAATATGTGTGTATGTTTGAAAAAAAAATATCTAGATAATAGCTACGGATGCCTAATAGTATTGTGATTTTTTATTTCAGTTCCAGTTTGTACTAGACGCATAATATATAAGAAAGAGTAAAAGTCGCAATGTTCAACGATTTTGATCAATATGCGTATGACATGATTGTTTGCATTACATATTATTTTGTGATATTAATATGTGGCAAATGTTTACAATTCAGATGGACAACGAAGTGAACTAGGATAACCAGAATAATGATAACCAGAATGATGATAACCAGAATAACAATAACAATGGAAACCAAGTGGATAACAGTGCCATC
The DNA here is from genome assembly GCA_030545235.1 of Helianthus tuberosus. Lineage (NCBI taxonomy): Eukaryota > Viridiplantae > Streptophyta > Magnoliopsida > Asterales > Asteraceae > Helianthus > Helianthus tuberosus. Next base: position 29,160 of record JARYGA010019811.1, on the reverse strand, counting down.
CAACACATAGTGGCACAAGGAATTATAGATGCAATGCCATTTATTATTCAAACAGTTAGGGAAGCTGATAATAAAAGTAATCATGACAGTAAACGACCAACCAATGAACTCAGTCACAGCGTGAACAATGGACCCATACTTCAGGTGCCCATTCCCAAAAGAAGAAGAACCATGTCATATGGTTGTTCTTATAAAGAATTCTGGTCTTGTAAACCAATAGAATTCTCGAGCATTGAAGGAGCCATTGCAGCTTTACGTTGACTGAGGCAGTCTTAAAAATAAGCAAGTGCGCAGAAGAGGATAAGATAATGTTTGCTTCCAATCTGTTTAAGAACTCAGCTTTAGAATGGTGGAACACTATCCTCCAATCTAGAGGAAGTGATAGGATTTACAAAATGGAATGGGAAGAATTTAAGAACATGGTGGAAAGGAAATTCTGCCATCCCAATGAAAAAGAACAGATAGCAAATAAGTTCTTAAACCTTAGAATGACTGGAGTGGATAGTAAGGGTTACACTACATTATTCTTTGAATATGCTAGAATACTACCGACCCTTGCATCACCTGAACCAGTGTTAATCTCCCGTTACATATGGGGATTAATCAGTGAGATTAGACATGTAGTCAAGGCAGCTAGACCTCAAACTATAGAAGAAGCGGTAGAACTAGCAAACACCTTGACTGATGAGTTAGTACATACACGAGAAGAGGACCAAAGAAGGAACCTAGCTCAAAGGCTTACCCAAGAATTTCGCTACAACCGTGGGAAAAATGTAGGTTCTACCTCTACACCTTATTGTAAGGCCTGCAAGAAGAAACATCCAGGAAGATGCTCCACTTACTGCAATTTCTGCAAACTACCGGGACACAAGGAAGAAGAGTGTAGGAAGAAACCTAATAATGGGATGTGCTTCAACTGTGGAGAAAAGGGTCACATCAAGCCGAACTGTCCAAAACTAGCTCCAGCCATGAACAACAAGACTACTAAAAATGCTAGAGCATTTGTTCTAACTACAGAAGAAGCCAAGATGATTCCGGATGTGATAGCCGGTACATTTTTAGTTAATGATGTTTTTGCTAAAGTATTATTTGACTCTGGTGCGAACCAAAGTGTTATTAATACTTCATTTTGCAAACTTGTCAATCAATCATTAACTAAACTTCCCCAAGAATGTCTAGTAGAAACAGCAAATGGGGAAACCATTAAGATTTCTGAAATCTTGCAGTGAGCAAGAATAGAATTTTTAAATCAAAAGTTTATTGCAAACATTTACCCAATGAATCTGGCAGAATTTGATGTTGTACTAGGAATGGATTGTTTAGTAGCCAATAAGGCCAGTATTCTGTGTGATTAAAAGTCAATTCAAGTAAATTCACCAAGGGGTGAAAAGATCACAATTAAAGGAGATAAGCCATCTAGATCTACAAAATTAATCTATGTGATGAAAACTACAAGTTATGTAAGAAAAGGATCATTAGTATATTTGATTTCTATAATCATTAACACTAAAGGAAAGGAACTGAAAGATATTCATGTAGTATCTCAGTTTCCAGATGTGTTTCCTGAAGAATTACCAGGACTACCGCCGGATAGAGAAGTCGAATTCAGAATCCACCTGCTACCAGGGACAGCACCAATTGCCAAGGCCCCTTATCGTTTGGCACCCGCCGAAATGCAGGAACTAAAGAAACAATTAGACGAATTGTTGGAAAAAAGGATTCATACAGCCAAATTCATCTCCATGGGGAGCGCCAATCTTATTCGTAAAAAAGAAAGACGGGTCAATGCGTATGTGCATTGATTACCGTGAATTGAACAAACTCACGATTAAAAATCGGTATCCATTACCGAGGATCGATGATCTGTTCGATCAATTACAAGGAGCTCGATTTTTCTCCAAAATCGAATTGCGCTTAGGATATCATCAATTAAAGGCACAGGAAGAGGACATTCCTAATACCGCTTTTAGAACAAGGTATGGCCATTATGAATTTACCGTCATGCCATTTGGTTTAACCAATGCCCCAGCTGCATTTATGGACATGATGAACCGAATATGTAAGCCACATTTGGATAAATTCATAATTGTCTTCATAGATGATATTCTCATTTACTCTAAGAATAAAGAGGAACACGCTGCGCATCTGCATGCACTTCTAAGTTTATTGAGAAAAGAAAAGCTTTATGCAAAGTTTTCTAAGTGTGAATTTTGGTTATAACAGGTACAATTTGTTGGACATTTAGTTAATCATGAAGGAATTCATGTAGATCTCACCAAGATTGAGGCCATTACCAAATGGAAAACCCATGAGTCACCAACTGAGGTTAGAAATTTCTTAGGATTAGCCGATTATTATAGAAGATTTATTCGAGATTTTTCTAGAATAGTCATTCCCTTAACTAAGCTAACCTGTAAATCTGTTAAGTTTGAATGGGGACCAAAACAATAAGAAGCCTTTAGAATTCTTAAGCAAAGATTAACCAACGCACCCATATTAGCATTACCAGAAGGGACTGACGACTTTGTAATCTATTGTGATGCTTCTAAATTAGGTTATGGATGTGTGTTGATGCTGTAACAACTCGTATCAAAAGTCCTATTTATTTTATTATTTTATCTAATAGGAAACCCTAATTAAGACACCCAAGTGATTCTGCACAAACCCTAAAATTTTTAGAACAATCAGAATCAGGATCAGGGCCCCTAAAACTCATGGGGGGTAAAACCCTAGTCACGATTATCTAAATAAAACGCTGTCAAAATTGAAATTTACGAATCTGTCAAGTCAGCAAGGCTAGTCAAGGACGTGGCTACCCTATAGTGATTTCGTGTCCCTTGCGCACCGTAAGGGATAAGGCTTACGGTGCGTAAGCCTGGTCAAATTTTGTGTATAAATAGCAGACTTTGGGACTTGAAATTGGGCGCTTGAACGACGTAAAAAGTCGAAATATACACTGAGATACGCTCTGTTTACTATCAAAACACACACGAATCACGAAGTGCTGCCGCAATACAGGGTAATAACTCGATCGCTGATACGATTCAATGTCCGATCGATTAAACTATCCAATGGATGTTTAAGTGCTGCCCACATTAGGGTTTATGCTTTGTCATTCGTCGTTAATTCGATGGATGTTTAAGTATCGCACTTTGTCATTCGTTGTGAGGGTTGATCTCGTGAGTTATCGTAAACGCTGTATTAAGTTATTAACTGAATTGTGTGCATGTTATTAATTTTAGGTTAAAAGGCTAATCAGTAGGCTAGGCTCTGCTCAATTAAATCTGCAATGTGAGTCATTCTCTTTTTATCAAATTACTTTCAAAATCATGTTTATTTTCAAGGTTATAATTACAGTGATTAAGTTTATGTAATCACCAAGTTACAGCCGGTATGTGGGGTTTTGTATACATTACTTGATAACCGTCACTATTGGACAACGAGTTAGCCAATGAGTGATATGACCATAGTCACAGACACCATTGGACAATGAGGTTACCGATGAATGTCGAGTGACAAATACTGTGGGTAGTTGGTTGAAATCTGGAAACATTATAATCTCTCTTAATACTGTAAATTATAACAAATGATTCTTTTAGTAAAAAGAATGATTCACTCAGTATTTCCCGCTGACAAAACCTTTTTCAAACATGTTTCAGGTGATCTGTTGTGATCCAGGAAAAGTGCCGAGAAGCACTACAAGCTTAAGGAAGTGGCTCAGTATAAAATAAAGAAACATGTTTTGTAAAATAAAAGATTTCTCCGTGAAATCTCAAGATTGTAAATTACCGGGTTTTATCCCGAGTTGTGAAATAAAATAATCGGGAAATATTGCAGTTTTTAAAATATCCTGATGAAAACTTCCGCTGTTAATTAAATACCACGGGAATTTCTGTCCCGCGGCTCCTGAAACGGGTTAAACCGGGTCGGGGGCCGTGACAGAAATAAGGTGGTATCAGAGCCACTGATTTAAGCCTATTAAGTATTTAGAAAATACTTAATTTTTCTACTTGTCATTCTGTGATCATTTGTTTTCTTATTTGAATATTTGTGTAAAGTATGGGTAAGCAAAAGTTTTCAAACATCTATCTTAGATTAGATAGGTCTTCCACTGAGAAGGGAAGTTCATCCCAAACCAAATCCTCAAATCACCCTGTAATTCCTGAAGAAGGAATATTTGTGCGAAAGGCACAATATGAGGAACCACTTTCTCCTACTAAAAGAAGTCTGATTATTAGGAAAAGTAAAGAGAAAATAAAGAAATCTCGAGAAAAAAAGTTAAACAGGAAACCCAGGAATTAACCAGTAAATCACCTTGGAAGGACAAGTTAGATGAAAAATGGGCAGATCTTTATATGCTAGCTACTGTAGCAGTTAATGCAAATCTTTAAATAAATTAACCCAAGTTTTAGCACCTTTATCAATTACAGTCTAGAAACCTTATTTCATTACATAAATAAGTTTACAGTAAACCCTAGTGTGTTTTAATTTTCAGTTGTTTTGTAGTTACCAGTCTGAATTTATATTTAAAGGTTTCTATGAAATTTTGTTACAATTTTTAAACTTAGTAATTATGTGTATTTTGTTAAACAGCATGAGTGACTTGTCTGATGCCCTTCAGAATTTAAATCTCTATCCAGTAAAAATAGAGGTTTCCAGAGATTTCAATAGGTATATACCAGATATAGAAGAACCTATAGAATTCAACGCTTCACCTCTCGAGAAACCCAAGCCTAAGAAAATGGAAATTGGGGAAAGCTCTAGGCAAATTGAGGGGTTACCATCTCAGGAAGAGCTAGATTTTATATTGGCAAGCTATAATACTATTAAGCCTGTTAATGAAAATGTTTTTATTCATCCTATTGAAACCCAACTACCAATAAACTTGGACCCAACAATCCCAGAACCTATACCTAATCCACCTATGAGTAACGAAAAATTTAGCCGAACTCCGCCACTTTGGCGAGGAGCTAATGGATGCCGGAAATAGGATCAGGGAAGTAGGAGAACAGATCTCCTGGAAGTACGACGAGAGGGAACGTCGTTACTGAAACACCAAAGAACGAGGGGTAGAAGGATTATGAAGGTGGGGTTGTGAAACTGTGATTGTGAAATAAATAAGTAGAATATAGCTTGTGAAATAACCTAAATAAAACTTTGTAAGATAATGGTGTGTATGGACGCATAATATAAAATATATAAAAATGGAAATCGAGAAATCGATAGTTTTGGCTATGTGTGTTCTGTGAAATTTATATGATTGTTTTGTGTATAATTGTTATTCATTTGATACTAATAAAATTAAATATACTAGTGGTATACCTCCCGCGCGTTGCGGCGGCGGAAACTCGGTGTATTATGCATGGGAAACTCAAGAACTCTGTTTATTACACACAGGAAATTCGGTTGAAATCGATTCAGTTCAGTACTACGTTATTGTTATTGATATGGTAACCACACATGCTAAAAGTTTTCTAATTTATAAAACTATAGTAAATATAACACAAAAATTGTTAACTTCCTTTATATAATCTCACATAATTACTTTACTATTTAATTTAATACAACAATCATATATTAATTTATAAAACTCACATAAAACGATTCTCTCTGCAGATTTATAAAACTACTATTTAATTTAACATACCAATTAGATATTAAATTATAAAACTATAGAAACTATAATACACAAATTATTTTACCTTTTATATATATATATATATATAAAGTTCCATGTTTTGTGTACAAATTTTTTATCATCTCATCTATTAAAAACGATTCTCTCTGCAGATTTTGTTAATTATAGGGAATAAAAATACATAACAGCACTAATAAAATTTGTTATATTCATTGTTTGATATAGTTGCAATTCTTGTGTAGTATAATCCTATGATGAACATACGTGCTCAAAATACATGGATATATTAGGTGAATTACAAGCATCCATCAAAAATTCAAAAGTTCAAAACAGTAATATGTCCTATGTCCATCCATCATACTACTTTCCCAATAGTACTCTAGCACAGCTAGTGAAAACCTTTTCTAAACTTTTAGAATATCGTATTTTTTATATGTAAAAAAAGAAAGAATAACAATCCAGATTATAGAATTTGGAAGGTTATCAATATACAATGTTATCACCTCTTTCTACACTCTCTCTACCTTGGTCCCCAACCCTACCAGTCTACCACCATAACACCGTGCACCAGCACCAGCACCACCTACCCACATTCACACACTTTCTCTCTCTACTTCGCCCATCTCGTTCTTCATCCGCCGAACTCACCAGCGCACCCATCGCACTGTTACGACCTCTATAAGATCTGTCTTCTCCGGTGACCGTACTCGAATCGTCTTCTCTAACCGGGGTTAAGAGTTAAGACGATGCTTCATCAGATCTTAACAGCCCCTAAACGGACCGCGTCTGGGTTTTAGATCGGACCACATTTCCGGCGTTAAGAGTTTCACTCCTCCTCCTTCCTTCTATCACAAAATGAATCAAGCTCGCCGCTGTTCGTTGTTTTTATAATCGACGTCGACTCAGACGTCAGACCTGATTAAGACGAAGGGCGGCGGCGGCTATGTTTTGTTGATGAGTTGAATAAGAGGGCGTTGACGTTATGGTGGCCGATAGAGTTCCGATCAGCTGGTAGTAGGTGGTGTGTGAATGCTTATTTTGGGAAGAGAAGTGATATATTTAAGGCAGGTGATGGGCATGTGTGCTCATGAATGTGTATGCACGTGTCAGAAAACTAAATCCACACATTGCACCTTTTCAAGACACGTTGATGATGTACTGTTCATTTCACTTCTATAATTAATAGAGATTAATTAGCAGATGGAAAACGCTAATAATGAACCAGTTAATGAGGTTAATCAATCTGAACAACAACCGGGGTATCAATATATGACTAGGCAGGATATAGAAAATATCGTTGCTCAAGGGATAGCCAATGCTATTCCAGCAATTGTTGCTGCTGTTAAAAATCCAATCGAACCGCAACAAATCGTTCCTAGCAAACGTATTTCTGAAGATAACTTCAGTAATAGCGTAAACGGAGGCAATGATCATGTTAATCATGATGATGAACCACGGCAAGCTCCGCTCCCTAAGAAAATGAAAGCTGCAACACCTGGTTGCACTTATAAAGAATTTCTTGCTTGTAAACCCACTGAATTTGCAGGCAATGAAGGAGCGACTGCGGCACTGCGTTGGTTAGAGAAAACCGAGGCAGTAATTGCAATAAGTAAATGTGCCAAGGATGATCAGGTCATGTACGCATCAAATCTTTTCAAAGAAGGGGCGCTAGAATGGTGGAACACGGTGTTACAGGCTAAAGGAAGAAATAGGGACTATGCCATAAACTGGGAAGAATTTAAAAGTCTTGTAGAAAGAAAATTCTGTCCCGAATATGAAAAAGATCAAATGGCAAATAAGTTCTTAAACCATCGAATGATGGGTGTAGATTGTCGCGGTTATACTTCGACATTCTTTGAATATGCTAGAGTGGTACCAACACTGGCTTCGCCAGAACCGGTACTCATTTCTCGTTATATTTGGGGACGGATTAGTGAAATCCGTAACATCGTTAAAGCTGCGAGACATCGTACGATTAACGATGCTGTGGAATTAGCTAACACCCTAACTGACGAACTGGTACGCACGCAAGATGAAAACAGGAAGAAGGAACTGGCTCAGAAAATTACCCAAGGATTTCAGACGGGTAATAATAATAACAACTTCAGAGAAGAGGAACAGGGCAATCTTCAAATCCGTCGTTCTGCAGGAATTGCAGAAAGAAACATTTTGGAAGATGTAGTGTAACCTGCAATTTTTGTAAAATGGTAGGACATCGTGAAGAAAACTGCAGAAAGAAAACCATAGTCTGCTATAACTGTGGAGAATCTGGGCATTTTAAACCAGAATGTCCTAAATTGGTCAAATCAGCAGACAACAAAGCCAAGACAGCCTACGGAGCTACTAAGAAGAATGTTCGAGCCTTTCAATTAACTACTCAGGAAGCCGAGATGATTCCAGATGTGATAGCTGGTACGTTCCTAGTTCACAACGTGTATGCAAAAGTATTATTTGACTCTGGTGCAAACCAAAGTTTTATAAATACTTCATTCTGCCAAGCTCTTAATTTACCATTAACCAACCTTAGGCAGATTTTTACAGTCGAAACGGCAGACGGAAATTCTGTTAGCATAGATAAAGTTTTGCAAAAGGAAAATATAGAACTCTCAGGTCATAAATTTCATGCAAACCTATTACCTATGAAATTAGCTGAATTCGATGTTGTATTAGGAATGGATTGGTTAGTAGCCAACCATGCTCGCATTCTTTGTGATCAGAATTCTATAGAAATTCAAGCACCTACTGGAAAAGTAATTATGATTATAGGAGATAAACCACGTAAGCCTATGAAGTTCATATCAGTGATGAAAGTTGCTAGTTATGAACGAAAACAAGGAATAGTATATATGATTTCAGTAATCATTAGTACTAAGGGTAAAGAACTTAAGGAAATTCCTGTAGTCTCAGAATACTCAGATATATTCCCAGATGAGTTACCAGGATTACCACCAGATAGGGAAGTAGAATTTAGGATTAATCTAATTCCTGGAACTACACCGATAGCTAAGGCACCTTATCGGTTAGCTCCTACCGAAATGTTAGAACTGAAAAAGCAATTAGATGAATTACTAAGCAAAGGATTTATACAACCTAGTTCATCCCCGTGGGGAGCACCAGTGTTGTTTGTTAAGAAGAAGGATGGTTCGATGAGAATGTGTATTGATTATAGAGAATTGAATAAGGTTACAATTAAGAATCGATACCCATTACCTAGGATTGATGATCTTTTCGATCAACTTCAAGGAGCTAGATATTTTTCTAAGATTGACTTACGCTCCGGATATCATCAATTGAAGGTGCAAGAGGAAGATATACCTAAGACTGCTTTCAGAACTAGGTATGGTCATTACGAGTTTACAGTCATGCCCTTCGGATTAACGAATGCACCTGCAGCATTCATGGACATGATGAATAGGATTTGTAAACCGTACTTGGATAAATTTGTAATTGTTTTATTGACGATATACTTATTTATTCCAAAAATCAGGAAGAACATTGTCAGCACTTGCATGCACTCTTAACTTTGTTAAGAAAAGAAAAGTTGTACGCCAAATTCTCAAAGTGTGAATTTTGGTTGCAAGAAGTGCAATTCTTAGGACACATGGTGAATCACGAAGGTATTCACGTAGATCCTGCTAAGATAGAGGTAATTACCAAATGGAAGGTTCCACAATCCGCAATGGAAATTAGAAGTTTTATAGGTTTAGCTGGATATTATAGACGGTTTATTAAGGATTTTTCCAAAATAGCTGTACCATTAACTAAGCTAACATGTAAAGCAGCTAAGTTTGAATGGGGACCTAAACAAGAAGAAGCCTTTAGAATCTTGAAACAGAAATTAACCAATGCTCCAATCCTAGCCTTACCAGAAGGAACTGAAGATTTTGAAGTATATTGTGATGCTTCAAAACTAGGATTTGGATGTGTGCTAATGCAACGCAAAAAGGTAATTGCGTATGCTTCAAGACAATTGAAAAAGCACGAAGAAAACTATACGACTCATGACTTAGAATTAGGAGCCGTAATTTTTGCCCTGAAAATCTGGAGACATTATCTGTACGGAAGTAAGTTTACTATCTATACAGATCATAAAAGTCTAAGATATATATTTGGGCAAAAAGAGTTAAATATGAGGCAAAGGAGATGGATGGAAATCCTAAGTGACTACGACTGTGATATTCAATATCATGAAGGAAAGACAAATGTAGTTGCAGATGCCTTAAGTCGTAAGTACCATGAGAAACAAAGAAGAGTTCGTGCTCTTATGTTAAATCTATAGTTAGATTTAATGGAACAATTGAAGAATATTCAAGAAACAACAATCAAGGATGATGCTGAAGGAATGAAAGGATGAATAAAAGAATTAGAACAAGGAGCTGATGGAATTTGGAGATTCCATAAAAGCAGAATTTGGGTACCTAAGCAGGGAGAATTAAGAAATAAGATTCTAGAAGAAGCCCATAAATCTAGATATACCATACACCCTGGAAACAATAAAATGTACCAAGATTTAAGGAATAACTTCTGGTGGATAGGAATGAAAAAGGACATAGCTCGATATGTTTCTAAATGTCTTACTTGTTCACAAGTTAAGGCATAACATCAGAAACCTTCAGGTCTACTACAACAATTAGAAATGCCTGTATGGAAATGGGAACTCATAACAATGGATTTTGTTACTAAGTTACCCAAAACCAGAAAAGGTAATGACGCGATTTGGGTAATTGTGGATCGATTAACCAAATCTGCTCACTTTCTGCCTATGAAAGAAACCTTTAGCATGGAAAGATTGGTAAAGTTGTATGTAGATGAAGTCGTATCTCTACATGGAGTTCCACTCTCCATTGTATCAGATAGGGATAGTCGTTTCACTTCTCATTTCTGGAAAAGTTTCCAGCAAGCAATGGGAACTCGACTAAATTTAAGCACTGCATATCATCCTCAAACAGACGGACAAAGTGAAAGGACAATCCAAACTCTAGAAGACATGCTCCGAGCATGTGTGATAGATTTTGGTGGAAATTGGGACGACCATTTACCTTTAATTGAATTCTCCTATAACAATAGTTATCATTCAAGTATTGAAACTGCCCCATTCGAGGCACTGTATGGAAGAAAGTGCAGAACTCCAGTTTGTTGGGCAGAAATAGGAGAAAGTCAATTGTCAGGTCCTGAAATAGTGCAAGAGACGACCAACAAGATTACTCAAATCAAGGAAAGGCTGAAGACGGCCAGAGATCGCCAGAAGAGTTATGCAGATAATAGACGAAAGCCATTGGAGTTTCAAGTCAGAGATAAAGTACTTTTGAAAGTTTCTCCTTGGAAAGGAGTTGTTAGATTTGGTAAGAAAGGAAAGCTAAGTCCAAGATACGTAGGACCATTTCCAGTGATCCAACGTATAGGACCAGTTGCTTATCGTTTACAATTACCAGAAGTGTTAGCTGGAGTACATGATATATTTCATGTATCCAATCTCAAGAAATGGCTATCAGACGAATCTTTGGTAGTACCTCTCCAAGATATAGAGGTAAACGAAAAATTAAAATTTGTAGAGAAACCTCTTCAGATAGAAGACAGAAAAGTCAAATTTCTCAAGCACAAGCGACTAGTGCTAGTTAAAGTAAAGTGGGATTCAAATAGAGGAGCTGAATACACTTGGGAGCTGTAATCAGAAATGAAGAAAAAGTATCCCTACTTATTTCAGTAAATCTCGAGGACGAGATTTTTATTAAGGTGGGGAGGATGTAACAACTCGTATCAAAAGTCCTATTTATTTTATTATTTTATCTAATAGGAAACCCTAATTGAGACACCCAAGTTATTCTGCACAAACCCTAAAATTTTTAGAACAATCAGAATCAGGATCAGGGCCCCTAAAACTCAGGGGGGGTAAAACCCTAGTCACGATTATCTAAATAAAACGCTGTCAAAATTGAAATTTACGAATCTGTCAAGTCAGCAAGGCCAGTCAAGACGTGGCTACCCTATAGTGATTTCGTGTCCCTTGCGCACCGTAAGGGATAAGGCTTACGGTGCGTAAGCCTGGTCAAATTTTGTGTATAAATAGCAGACTTTGGGACTTGAAATTGGGCGCTTGAACGACGTAAAAAGTCGAAATATACACTGAGATACGCTCTGTTTACTATCAAAACACACACGAATCACGAAGTGCTGCCGCAATACAGGGTAATAACTCGATCGCTGATACGATTCAATGTCCGATCGATTAAACTATCCAATGGATGTTTAAGTGCTGCCCACATTAGGGTTTATGCTTTGTCATTCGTCGTTAATTCGATGGATGTTTAAGTATCGCACTTTGTCATTCGTTGTGAGGGTTGATCTCGTGAGTTATCGTAAACGCTGTATTAAGTTACTAACCGAATTGTGTGCATGTTATTAATTTTAGGTTAAAAGGCTAATCAGTAGGCTAGGCTCTGCTCAATTAAATCTGCAATGTGAGTTATTCTCTTTTTATCAAATTACTTTCAAAATCATGTTTATTTTCAAGGTTATAATTACAGTGATTAAGTTTATGTAATCACCGAGTTACAGCCGGTATGTGGGGTTTTGTATACATTACTTGATAACCGTCACTATTGGACAACGAGTTAGCCAATGAGTGATATGACCATAGTCACAGACACCATTGGACAATGAGGTTACCGATGAATGTCGAGTGACAAATACTGTGGGTAGTTGGTTGAAATCTGGAAACATTGTAATCTCTCTTAATACTGTAAATTATAACAAATGAGTCTTTTAGTAAAAAGAATGATTCACTCAGTATTTCCCGCTGACAAAACCTTTTTCAAACATGTTTCAGGTGATCTGTTGTGATCCAGGAAAAGTGCCGAGAAGCACTACAAGCTTAAGGAAGTGGCTCAGTATAAAATAAAGAAACATGTTTTGTAAAATAAAAGATTTCTCCGTGAAATCTCAAGATTGTAAATTACCGGGTTTTATCCCGAGTTGTGAAATAAAATAATCGGGAAATATTGCAGTTTTTAAAATATCCTGATGAAAACTTCCGCTGTTAATTAAATACCACGGGAATTTCTGTCCCGCGGCTCCTGAAACGGGTTAAACCGGGTCGGGGGCCGTGACAGATGCAACGTCAAAATGTTATAGCTTACACATCTAGACAACTTAAGAATCATGAAGAGAATTATTCAACCCATGATCCAGAACTATGAGCTATAATTTTTGCCCTGAAAATTTGGAGACATTACCTTTACGGTAGTAAGTTTACCATTTTCACCGATCATAAGAGTCTAAGATATGTTTTCGGGCAAAAGGAGTTAAATATGAGACAAAGACGCTGGATGGAAATATTGAGTGATTTTGATTGTAATATCCAGTATCATGCAGGAAAGGCTAACGTAGTAGCCGATGCTTTAAGCCGAAAATATCACGAAAAACCAAATAGAGTGTGTTCTCTTAAATTAAACCTACAAGTAGATTTAAATGATCAGATAAGAAAGGCACAGGAATCAGTAATCAAGGATGATACTGAGAAACTGAAAGGTATGATTAAAGAATTAGAACAAGGAACAGATGGAATATGGAGATTCCATAAGAAAAGGATGTGGATACCTAAATTAGGAAACCTATGCCACCGTATATTAGAAGAAGCCCATAAGTCTAAGTATACGATGCATCCTGGAAATGATAAGATGTATCAGGATTTAAGAAAAAAAATTTGGTGGATAGGAATGAAGAAAGATATAGCAGCATATGTTTCTAAGTATTTAACATGTTCACAAGTCAAAGCTGAACACCAGAAACCCTCAGGTTTATTGCAGCAATTAGAAATGCCCGTTTGGAAATGGGAATTGATAACAATGGATTTTGTTACCAAATTATCCAAAACAAGAAAAGGTAATGATACAATTTGGGTGATTATAGACAGGCTAACTAAGTCAGCTCATTTCCTAACAATGAAGGAAACTTTCAGTATGGAACAGTTAGCTAAATTGTATGTAAATGATATAGTTTCATTACATGGAATTCCTTTATCAATTGTTTCTGATAGGGATAGTCGTTTTACCTCTCATTTTTGGACAAGTTTCCAAAAAGCAATGTGAACCAAGCTAAATCTAAGCACAACTTATCATCCTCAATCGGACGGACAAAGCGAAAGAACAATTCAGACAATGGAGGATATGCTTAGAGCTTGTGTAATTGATTTCGGAGGTAATTGGGAAGATCACTTACCGTTGATAGAATTTTCTTATAATAACATCTATCACACAAGTATCAATGCTGCACCATTCGAAACACTTTATGGACGAAAGTGCCGAACCCCAGTCTGTTGGGCAGAAATTGAAGAAAAGCAATTATCCGGACCTGAGATGGTGCAAGAAACAACCGACAGGATCATTCAAGTCAAGGAACGACTGAAAGCAGTACGCGATCGTTAGAAAAGTTATGCTGATAACAGACGGAAACCATTGGAATTTCAGATAGGAGACAAGGTGTTATTGAAAGTCTCTCCTTGGAAAGGAGTGGTAAGATTCATCAAAAGGGGAAAGCTAAGCCCCGTGTATGTTGGACCATTTGAGATTATTAGAAGAATAGGACCTGTAGCTTATCAGCTACAACTGCCAGAGGAAATGGCAGAAATACATAACGTATTTCATGTATCTAATCTCAAGAAATGCTTAGCTGATGAATCATTAGTCATGCCTCTTAAAGACATAGAGGTAAATGAAAAGCTTAAGTTTGTAGAAAAACCTCTACAAATTGAAGACAGGAAAGTCAAGAATCTCAAACACAAGAGACTGATTCTAGTCAAAGTAAAATAGGATTCCAAGAGAGGACCAGAATACACATGGGAGTTTGAATCAGAAATGCAAAGGAAATATCCACACCTATTCCAGTAGACCTTGAGGACGAGTTCTAAAACAAGGTGGGGAGGATATAACAACCCTCCAAAATATTTTTCAACACCCCTAATATATTTAAATTATCCCAATATGTCTTAAAACATACCCCGTATATGAAAACCGAGCCCATAATACCCTATATAATTAAAAATAAAATAAAACCAGAAAATAGTGTAGCTCGCAGGCCGCGAAGACCCCTTAGGGATCTTACGCGGGGCGCGACAGCCAGTCACCTGGGCGACACCCTGAGCTGCCACGTGTCACCATTCGTGCGGAGACTAGTTGTTCGATTCAGCAAACCTAGGGCCTACTTACCCTAGCTCACGGGCCGCGAAGGGTTACCCTTCGGCTTACGCGGGGCGCGACGAAAGTCGAAAGGACACTATAAATAGAGGCCTTCAGCCTCAGTCCCAACTCGTTCATTTTCTAGATCTCTCTCTCAATATTCTGAATAGTAGGCACTAAACACGGGCATTATACCCCCTAAATAACGAAGTTCTGCCCCGTTGTAAGTATCATAACCCCGGTTACATATTAAATACGTTGCCCAATTGATCCAGGGTTCCGTAACGGCTGTCGTGGTTTTGCCCAACGTAGTCGTTGGAATACCGTCTCGGGGAGGGTATTACTAATGTAAATATTGGGTTATTATACTAACGCGTGTGCATTTGTGTAATTAATAGATAATCACCAGGAAATCCAAAAGGAAAACCCTAAGACAGCAATGTGAGTAACCACCTTTTTGCAAATTGTTTTTACAAAACCTCACTTAATTAATGATATATTAAACAGTGATTGAGTATTTGTATTCTACAATTATCGTCGGTATGTTGGGGTTTTGTATACAAAATTTGTTACTACATTGTGAGTAGTAACATGACCACAAGTTGGGTTGAGAGTACCGTGGGTGGTAATTAAAGTAGATGGAAACAAATATAATTGCGAGATCGCCCTCACTACTGTAGACTGGTTTTACCAAACTTGATTAAACTGGGATTCACTCACCAGTATTTTCCACTGACAAAAATGTTTTTAAACGCGTTTCAGGTAACAAAATGTGAAAGCCAAATAGAAGCCAGCTGGACATCTTTGAAGGCATGGAAAAGTGGCTATAAAAGTTACCTAAATAAGAGATGTTTTATTTGAATAAAATAGGGTTTATCCCTATGAAAATGTGTGTACTTGAAACTTGGGAATTTCCCATGTGTTTACTATTATAAAAGCGTGGTATTTTCCTGTGATAAAATATTTCCTAACTACGGTCCTGATGTAAATTCCGCTGCCAAAATGATTAAACACCAGATACCACCAAGACTGGCCGCGGCCGCTCGTTCCCAGGATGATTAGGGGACGGGGGTTGCGACATGTTGTGAGGTGGGTTAGATGGGCCTAGAATCCCCACAACGTCTATGCTAGTTACGATTGTCACCGGACCGGCGAGACAAGCTTGGCCGGGTACAATTGTCACGGTGATCGGTTCGGTCATTGGCTAAGGTGCATCAATAGCCGCTGCTGTAACAGCCGACAACGAGGTGGTGGCTTCTAAGGTGTTCTAACAGTATTGTTCTCAGAGCAATATATCACAGGTGGTCTCCCACGACAGTAAAGTTTGGTTTAACCAATAACCAACTACATCAAACTCAAAAGAGTACCCCTCGAACTAACTTCATAACAAGGCATTGTTCGGTGAAAAGACAGTCGTCAGCGGCAAGTTGATCCACGAGTTTCTTAAGACACTGTAAGTAGGTTTTAAAGTATGGCATAGACCTAATAGTCAAGTTGGTTAACTCATGTTCCCAAAGTGGCCACACAGGAGCCTATGTTATTAAAAAAATATTCTGAATACGAGTCCATGCCTCATGACTAGTGGGCTAGTCTTCAAGAACCCGAACTAGGAGCTTGTCGGAAAGAGTACCATAGATCCATTGAAGGACCACATCATCAATCTTCTTCCCTGTAGGGTATGTAGGGTCATCTTTCGCAGGAGGCAGCATGCTATCAATGTGAGATGAGACACGATAAGCGATCGCATGGAGGTTAAACAACCAAACCCATGACGTCTAGGAGACTTTGTTACCATTAGTTGGGCGGGCCATCTATTGAATATGTAACAGCCTAACCGACAGTGGAATGTGTTGGGGCGTGTATATTGTGCATAACAACACATGGTACTATTAAAAGTGACATGTATTTAATTACACCTAAAGTTAAAGAATCAAATACATAACATATTGTCTCATAAAATCATAAGATAACATGGAATAAAAATGTCTTGTTTATTTTTAACCAGACCCATGCTTCTACGTGAATCCTCAATCTTGATAACACCTTATGTAGCATTTTCTTGTATCATGTACGGAATAAAAGGGTCAGTTAAAAATAGTTGGTGAGTAAACATAGGTATTGACACACATGAATTAAAATAGCGAATCACAAGTCCAACATTATATATCTTAACAAATGCAAAGTACATGTATAGTAAATTACAATTAATTAAACATAAGGTACAATGTGGAATTAAAGGAAAAGGTTTTAAAAATGTTTCTTTTTTTATTTTGTGGTTTTTAATTTACTATTTCAAAGGAAAAGGTTTTAGAATTTTTTTTATGTAGTTTTTATTTTACTATTTAAAATAAATCCTTTTTATAATAATTTTTATACTAAAATTACTTTAAACATATTATATATTTTTTTCTTATAACTAATAAGATACAATGTTTTATAAAATTCTAAATATGTCATTATGATATACTTAAAACCGAGTTGTGAATAATAATTTACAAGTGCTCAAAACACATGCGTACATGTCATCATCGTTATGTTGCGATTAGTTTTTTTAAAGTGACAAATTTACCTTCTTCGTTATTTTAGCAAAATAATATAATGTTTTATAAATTTTGAATGTTTGTTACGGCGTGCTTATTTTTATCTAGGATAAGATAAAATTATTTGAATGTATCAAATATAGTTATGTTTTGTTCTTTCCTTGAAAACTAAACCAATACCAATCAAATAACATTGATACCTTTAATGTGCCAAAAAACATTATTACCGATACTTGTATAGTAAGGAACCAAACTGATACGGACTGAAAGCCCGCAGCGAAGCGCGGAAATTCCACTAGTTTAAGTTAAGGATGAATGATAAACGAATGTAGCCTTGATCAAACCTTTGACACAATAATTGGTTTTGACTTCCAAATTCCTTCAACAAGGACAATAATTTAGGCGGGTGGTGAATTCCATAGCCCTGTTATCTACTACCTTAGGCTTCATGTTGTTAATAATCAAAGCATGAGTGAATGAATTAAAACCACGAATGCTTGAATACCACAAATTCTTGATTACCACATATAATTGAGTACAATTAACACATAGGCATAAATGAATTCGCATCGTTGAATAAAAGTATTTAAATTTATATTACATGATACATCCAGAAAAGTAATCGAAAAAGGGATACGAATACTCACATGTTGCGAAGATAGCCAAAATACAACTTAAGATAAGTTGTAGCCTTTTGGAAATAATATCCCAAAAATTATCCTAACAACATATAGTATGAAAACAAATACGAATAAAAGAATCAAATGAAAAAAAACGAATATGATGAGATGATGAATTCTAAGTTCCCATGATTTTGGGATTTCCAAGTATAAATGATAAAACGATTTAAATGTCTAAAAGATATAAGTACAATTCGTGTTTATATGTAATAGTAAAATATGATAATGTTATATGATTTCGACTAAAAATAGATTATATGTATTTTTCTCTAAAAATAGATATATAACATCTACAAGTTCCATATACTAAAATATATTAGATTTGTTATATATATATATATATATTATAAAAATAGGTTTTGAATACATGCATAATATATATATATATATATATATATATATAGGGAGCCGCTAAAATAGGAACCATCCCTAGTTGTAAGAACCGCGAGAACCACTCTCAACCAATCAGATTATGCCAACATAAAGGGTATATTGGTCATTACCCCAAATGTCAAATTCCCCCCTCTCTCTCCATTTAATAACACCAGAGATTTTAAAATCTCTCTCCTTTCTCTCTCATCAACATATTATCCTCTCACCTTATATATCTCCATCCTCTCATCCTCTCTCTCATGTGTTTTGAATCTGTAACCACCGTCTCTCTCAGATCTTTTGATTTCAACTCTCTTAGATCTTTTGATTTCAACTTCCCCTTCCAAACACCCATAGCCGACAACCCCCCCCCCCCTCCCACCCCCTCGTCTTTCTGATCGGCGACTGATGGAGCAGGTTTCTGTTCCGGCGGCTCTCCGTTTCGTCGAAAACCACCAGCAACAACCACCCCTCACCTCCTTTCTTCATATGTACGGCGCCGGTTAACCGGCAACACACCCCCCTTTGATGACGATCCTGACGATGGGTACCAGAAAGAGAGGTGGAGAGAGAGACTGAGCATAGAGATAGTCGAAGAGCTGACGTCGCCGGCGACGTCACCGAAGACCAACGCCGTTCACGGGCGGGGTTGTGGTGGTGGTGGGTTTTGACGGCAATGGCGGTGAGGGTTTGAGGAATGACGTGCCCTGTGTTTGGGTTTTGTGTGTTTGTTGAGTCGCCGGTAACCCCTCAGATCAAGACTCGATTTTGCTTTTTTCTTCATGGTATCTCAAAGATATTGGGTACTGTTCTTGATCTTTGGGTCTCTTACTGGAAGATTTGAAAAGTTTAGCTTTTTTTTTTAACAATGATGTGCCCTGTGTTTAGGTTTTTGCTTGTCATTAATTTTGAAAAGTTTAGATTTTTTTGTGGGTTTCGTTGCATTTGTTGAGTCTTGGCACAGCAAAAGAAAGACGAGATCTGAAAAAAGTGAGTTGCACTTGTTTGAATTTTTTTTAATGATGCAGGTTGTTTGAACGATGCATTTGTCTTCTTTGATTCTCATGGGTTTTGATCTGTTTGGATTGGGCGGTGATGATGAAAAAAAAAACATAGATTTTGATGACGATGGCGCGGCAAAGACGGTGGAGGGTAGGTTTTTGAACCTGCAACCCCACTTTTGCAGCCATTTTGATTATCGAAAAATCTGAGCCAAGCCCCGTTTTTTTTAGATACATATTGCTTTGATATGGTTGGTTTTTTATATTTTTTTCCCCAGTCGATGATGATAACAATCTATCTGAGACACCCACCGAGTTTGCGATTTTTAGGTGCGTTCGTTTTGCGTAAAAAAGTTTTTGTAAAAAAAAAAGATAAACCGTAAACTTTTTAACGTAAAATGTAAACATTTTAACGTAAAACATAAAAACATAAAACGTAAAAAGTTTAACGTAAAACGTACAATGTAAAAAGTTGAACATAAATGTAAAACGTAAAAACGTAAAAAGTTTAACGTAAAACGTAAAAATTTTAACGTAAAAACGTAAAAAATTTAAAAAATCTGAATTTAAAAAGATTTTAATAAAAAAAATTGTTTAAAAAATAAAAACTAATATTATAATACAAAAAAAGTAATAAAAAATAATGAAGACAAAAAAACAAAAAAGTAAATTTACCAAACTATCCTTTTGCATTAAAATATTAAAAACATAATAAAACAAAAAGTATTTAATATTAATTTTAACTACTTTTAATCTCATTCATCCATCTTGAAGATCTAATCGACAGAAAGTGGTTCTCATGGTTATTACAACTGGAGGTGGTTTTCATTTTAGCGCTCCCCTATATATATATATATATATATATATATATATATATATATATATATATATATATATATATATATATGGAGAAGATCATGCGAGAACCACCTCTTATTGCGAGAACCGCGAGAACCAATGTGAACACAACCAAAAATGCCTAAAAATAGCTAAAAATCACACAATTTTTTTTTTATATTTTTTATATAAAAATCGCTACTTTTCGAAGCCAAAAAAAAAATTAAATTTTTTTTAGCTACTAAAAGTAGCGATTTGAGCATAAAAAATATTAAAAAAAAAAATTAGATTTTTTTTAGTTTTTTTTAGGTTTTTTTGGGGTTTAGTTTTTAGCATTTTAGCTTGGGGGGTGGGGGGGGGGGGGGGTTTAGGTTTTTTTTTTTGGGGGGGGGGGGGGGGGAGGGGGGTTAGGTTTTTTTTTAGGTTTTTTGGGGGTTTTAGTTTTTAGGATTTAGCTTGGGGGGGGGGGGGGGGGGTCGGGGTTAGGTTTTTTTAGCTATTTTAGGTTATGTTCACATTGGTTCTCGCGGTTCTCGCAATAAGGGTGGTTCTCGCATGAACTCCTCCCTATATATATATATATATAGTGGAGGGTTCAAATGAGAATAATTTTTTTCTAAGAAGAAAAAACAAGAAGTTTCAACCAATAAGAATGCTTCATTTTACTTATTTAATATTTGTATTTAATTTTAATTACATAGATCATTAATTTCTAGTTTTCCTATTTAATAGCTTTTTTTGAAAGGTAAATTTCATTTCCTATTTAATAGCTAACTAAATTAAATTTGTAACTTATTTTCAAGATATATATTTTTTCAAAAAAATAAATAAATAAATTAATTTAGAGTGTAGGACAAATTACTAGGTGTGTAGGATAAATTGCGAGTTGTGTAGGATAAATTTAAATATGTGTAGGATAATTTTCGAAATGTGTAGGATAACTTTTTATGTGTGTAGTAAAAATTAGTGTAGAGAATAATACTCTTTATGAGTAATTAATTACTTAAAGATAGTAATAAATGAGATGAAAAAAATACTACTTAATATTTTACAATTGTACCATTTGTTCCTTTTGTTCTCAATTAAGTTTTATTCTCGAATGAATCTCCCCCTATATATATATATATATATATATAGGAAAAGTGTAAAATACAATATGGCTTAACGTACATCACGTACGACAACATGCGTGATTATGTATATAAGGTGCGTGATTAATGTCGCAGGCCCCGACCCCTACCCCGTGAGCGGGAGCCGGGAGACACAGAGCCGGTGGTATCGGTGTTTATTAATTTGGCAGCGGAAATGAGACATTAGGACCGTAGTTAGGAAATATTATCAGAGTTTCAAAACACCAAACTTTTGTAGATAAACAAATGGGAAAACTCCCAAGTTTCGGTTACAAATACATTTATTGGG
>JARYGA010019811.1:0-2500 GCA_030545235.1 Helianthus tuberosus | reverse complement strand
CTTATTAATATTCTATAATATTATTCATCATATCAGAAATTAATTTTACAAAAATTGTCACAGTACTATTATCATCAGTTAAAAAAAGTAGTTTGTTCATTAAAAGGGGCTATTTTGAAATGTATATCTCCCATTTCCCTTTTTTTATATACATACATGTTTTGAAATGCATAGTACTTTTGAAATGTATAAAGCTTATAAAGCAACCTATTGAATGATTTATTGAACTGAATAACAAATATTTTCTCAAGGAAATACAAACACTTGGCTGTAATGTTTGATGTGTAAGAGCAATACTGCACTTGAGAGTTATCTTACAGATCTATATTTTGGTTGGTTAGTGCTTTTGCTCGTCTGGATAAGAATACACCATACCCAACAATTGCATAAAAAATAATTCCATAAATTTGATATTATTTTGCCCTGTATAACATACGGGTCATTTTGACCCGTGCGAAAACAACTTATTTCCCAAGAAGCAAATCAGTTTTCATCAATGAAAAAAACAATATTGTCTTTGAAACAAAAGAACTGCTTCTCCTCATCAAGTAGTTTTCAAAAGCACCCCTCCTTTTAATTGCAAATCAATCTAAGACCTTAAGCACCCATCACCATATTCTAATTCCCACATCCCATATTCAATATCAAAACTTACTAATTGAATTAAAAAACTTACCACTAAAGAGACAAAATCTACTTCCTGCAAGCCTTGAAGGAACCAAACTCAAAGCTTCTTGTTCCCTTTCGTCTTCCTTCTTAAAATATCTCATCCCGCCAGCCCTCATTTTCTATACAAAACTTTGTGATTTCATTACCAATAGTAAGTAAAAATACACTTATAGTTAAGTAAAATGACTCTTAAGAGGGCAAAAAAAAAACACAGAGCTTTGATATGTTGTGATCTGATCATGATTCTTTGCGTAAAGAAAGTATGTGGCCATGTGACCTTTTGCATAGTATCTTAGCAATCACCAAACACAGTCTGATGGCTATACATTTTCATGTCGGACCCGAATGCTGTAATATGAGATGACGCCTCTGGCTACTCTATATTGAAGTCAAAAGCATTACGTTCAATATATTTAATGCAACATGTGACATAAAACCCTTTGGAAAGATAGATACGGCTTTTTAGCTGTAAATAGATAAAAAAAAATATATATATAAAGAGGTAGAAGTTGACCCATTTATGAATGGGTCCATTTGGGTTGTGATTTATCTTTAAACTACCAAATATGTGAGCAATAAAATGGGCTGTGAGTTGCCAAGATCTGTTTTTTTTTTTTTGATAAAACTGTTAACAGACCAACCCTTGGCCCATTCTTGTTCAATTTAGATCACATAAATAAAAGTTTCAAACCATTATCCAACCCGTTTATAAACAAAATTAATGAATCAATCTTAAATTTTTACGCATGAACACATACAATTATATAAATCATAAATGTAAAAGAGGGTATAGTAAAATGCAAGAAATTAGTACCTTTCTGGATCAGGCTGCAGGTTCTAAAGTACAACAAACAATTCGGTTTCTAAATACTGATAATATTAACAAATCCCAGCAACCAAAATCATCAGATATAAAGACTCTTATATCCATAATGAAACTCTTTAAAATCTAAATCAGTTGCCTCTGGTCACGCTAAATAATACACAGACTGAAGAATGACTCCCTTATTCCAAGTTGTAATAAAAGGTGTAGCTTGCTTAAAAAATGGTCGCCCGATCTACTCATTTTAGAAATCATATGTTATATCGTAATCCTTTATGGGACCATCATTGTCATCCTAAAAATCACCGGCAACCCATAATTTCACATTGGCCCCTGCAACATAGTACCCTTATTTTAGAAATCATCTGTGTTGTTGCCAACCTTTATTCTTTCTTGATGCGTTATTATTAAGCACCCAAAGAAAGCAAACCTCTTATCGAGCAAGTTTCAGCCGAGCTTCTAATGGTTCATGAATTTCCTCAATTGGATTTGAAGTTTTGAAGAACATGAACCCTTTTTAGAGTGGCTTCATCAGTCTTAGGCTTCCATTTCTCATCACCTTCCTTTGCAACCTATATCATTTATAAAAAGAATAAACATTACAAAGCATCGCCTTCACAATGTACATCATCACATCATCTAAGATAAGCATTTGCACCTCATCGGTTAAGAAACATGCATATTAAATGAGGCTCAAAGTGTGTGAATGGTTGAGAACAGCATGGTTGCAATGAAGATTCCAGTTGTTAAGCTTGATTATGACAAAACTAAAATTCAAAACCTAGCTTACATAAGCTGCACCAGTCCCCTTGTCCATAAGATTAATCTTCGTCAAAACACCAAATGTCCTCTCCCCTGCACACGCACATTTAACCAAGTAAATTTAAAAAACAAATTACACATCAATCATAGAACCGTCACGCATGACAATATGTCCAAAAAAAGCCATACCAAGAGTCGTGTGTTGGAAGGCCATTCCGGTCATTTTGATTTTGAGAGTTGGCAAAC
>JARYGA010019810.1:0-19317 GCA_030545235.1 Helianthus tuberosus | reverse complement strand
ATTTCCTGCAGAATGACGGAGTTGGAGCTTGCCCTGTTCCTTTTCTCTTGAAGCTGTTATTATTACCCACACGAAATCCTTGGGTAATTTTCTGAGCTAGTTCCTTTTTCCTATCTTCATCTCTTGTGCGTACCAGTTCATCGGTTAGGGTATTAGCTAATTCCACAGCATCGTCAATAGTGCGTGGTCTCGCAGCTTTAACGATATTGCGAATTTCACTAATCAATCCCCAAATGTAGCGAGAAATGAGTACCGGTTCTGGCGAAGCCAGTGTTGGTACCACTCTAGCATATTCAAAGAATGTCGAGGTATAACCGCGACAATCTACACCTATCATCCGATGAGTTAGAAACTTATTCGTCATCTGTTCCTTTTCATACTCGGGACAGAATTTTCTTTCCACAAAACCCTTAAATTCTTCCCAAGTCATAGCATAAGCTATTACTCTTCCTTTTGATTGTAACACAGTGTTCCACCATTCGAGTGCTCCTTCTTTGAAGAGATTTGATGCGTACATGACCTGATCATCTTTAGCACATTTACTTATTGCAATGACTGCTTCGGTTTTCTCTAACCAACGCAGTGATGCAATTGCTCCTTCATTGCCTGCAAATTCTGTGGGTTTACAGGCAAGGAATTCTTTGAAAGTGCAACCAGGCGTTGCAGTTTTCATTTTCTTGGGTAATGGAGCTTGATGTGGTTCCCTATTATGATTTACATGATTATTGCCTCCGTTTACACTATTACTGAAGTTATCTTCAGTAATATGATTACTAGGGACAATTTGTTGTGGTTCGATTGGATTCTTTATAGCAGCAACGAATGCTGGAATGGCGTTGGCTATCCCTTGAGCAACAATGTTTTCGATATCTTGCCGAGTCATATATTGATCTCCTGGATGTTGCTCAGACTGATTAACCTCATTTACTGGTTCATTATCAATGTTTGCCATCTGATAATATATGTATAATTTTTATTAGTATCTGATAAATAACAATTATACATAAAAACAATCAAACAAAGTTTCAACACACGTATAGGAAAAATTATTGATTTCTCGATTACATTTTATATATATGATAGTATGCATCATTACACACAAATATCTTACACAGTTTTATTCGTAGTTATTTTACAGACTGATTTTACTATTACTCTTTACTATTACGCAACCACAGTTTTACCATCCTACTATCTCTCGTTACTTGTCGTCCTAAAAACGAAGCTCCCTTTCATCATATTTCCAGGCAATTTGTCCCCCTATTTCCCTGATTCTATTTCCCGCATCCATCAACTCTTCACCAAAATGGCGAAGTTCAGCCATATTTTCGTTACTCATTGGTGGATTAGGTAGGGGTTCTGGATCGACTTGTGGAAAAAAGGAATAAGGATCGTTGACAATATTTTGAAATTGCCAATCATTTGTCCACCATTCGTCCATTCCTACAGGTTGGGAGTGGACTATTGGTTCTGGGATTGCCGGTTCAAAATTCATAGGGAGTGGATTTTCAATAGGATAGGTAAAAATATTAGTATGGACAGGCTGAATTGTCTCACAGCTTGCCAATAAAAAATCTATCTCCTCCTGAAAAGTCCTTCCCTGGTTTTGTTTGGAGCTCTCTCCAATTTCCATTGGTCTAGAACCTTGTCCAACTTCTATTTCTATATCTTTAGAATATTCCTCGAATTGCATTTCCATTTGCTTAGAATCTTTCTCGACTTCATGTTCCATCTCCTGCTGTTTAGAACTTTCCTTGGTTATACTTTCTTTTCCTTTTTCTAAAGGATTGTCTATTTTAGGAAGTTTTGTAACTGGCTTTTTCCTACATATACGACTTCCCCACACGTAATTCTTTCTTTTCTTTCGTTTTGGCTTGTTCAAAGGTGGAGCCTTGAATTCTACTGGTTGTTCTACATCAGGAAAGTACCCAGTAAATTCTTTGGAAACTTCTATATTCACCGGGTAAAGATTGAGGTTCTGAAAGGCTTCAGATATCCCACTCATGCTGATGTAGCATATATGCAAAATGCATAAAATACTAAGTTAAAATCTTACAATAATTTTCATAAATAACTTTTAAATTTTATTGCACACTGCATATTAATTTATTACAAAGATAACTGGAAATCATACTAAGGTTTATTGTAATTTTATTTATTTACTGCATAAGGTTTCGGAATTTGTAGGGGATACGGTGCTAAAACTTAAATTAAGCTATTTAGGGATTTGCATTTTCTGCTACTGTGGCTAACATATACAAATTTGCCCATTTCTCATCTAGCTTATCTTCCCAAGGTGATTTATCAATTAATTCCTGGGTTTCCCTTTTTATCTTCTTTTCCCGGATTTGTTCTTTACTTTTCTTAATAATCATACTCCTTTTTCTAGGAGAAAGTGGTTCTTCATATTGTGCTTTTCGCACAAATATTCCTTCTTCAGGAATTGTAGAGAGTTTTGAAGATTTGGTTTGGGATGTACTACCCTTCTCACTGGATGATCTATCTAATTTAAGATAGATGCTTGACAGCTTTTGCTTACCCATACTGTAACTAACAAATAATCAGTTAATAAAACACATAATCACATAATAGTAATCAGGAAAAATTAAGTATTTCTAAATACTTAATTAGCTTAACTCAGTGGCTCTGATACCACCTTTTTCTGTCACGGCCCCCGACCCGGTTTGACCCGTTTCAGGAGCCGCGGGACAGAAATCCCGTGGTATTTATTTAATTGAGTTTAACAGCGGAAGTTTATCATCAGGATCGTTTTAAAGCTAAAAAATTTTTCCCGATTATTTTATTTCACAACTTGGGATAAAACCCCTGTAATTTACAATACTACTATTTTACAGAGAAATCTTTATATTACAAAACATATTTCTTTATTTTATAATGAGCCACTATCTTAAGCTTGAAATGCTCCCCAGCACTTTTCCTGAATTACAACAGATCACCTGAAATATGTTTGAAAAAGGTTTTGTCAGCAGGAAATACTGAGTGAATCATTCTATTTACTAAAATGACACATTTGTTATAATTTACAGTATTAAGAGCGATTACAATGTTTCTGATATCAAACCAACTACCCACGGTATTTGTCACTCGACCGAATCTGTGACTATGGTCATATCCCCCAATTGGCTGCCCCAATGGTGACGATTATCAAGTAATGTATACAAAACCCCACATACCGGCTGTAACTTGGTGATTACAAAGACTTAATCCCCGTAATTATAACTTTGAAAATAAACATGATTTTGTAAATAGATTTGATAAAAAGAGAGAATGACTCACATTGCAGATTTAACACGGATATAGTTTACTCTATGGATTAGCCTTGTTAACCTAAATTAAATAATAATGCACACAAAACCGGGTTAGTAATCAA
Source organism: Helianthus tuberosus (assembly GCA_030545235.1). Lineage (NCBI taxonomy): Eukaryota > Viridiplantae > Streptophyta > Magnoliopsida > Asterales > Asteraceae > Helianthus > Helianthus tuberosus. The sequence goes on along the minus strand of JARYGA010019810.1, from coordinate 15,926 downwards.
TACAGCATTTACGATAACTCACGAGATCAAATTCTCACAATGAATGACAAAGTGCGATACTTCATCCATCGAATTAACGACGAACGACAAAGTATAACCCTAATGTGGGCGGCACTTAAACATCCATTGGATATATTGATCTCGGAAAATGAATCGTAGCAGCAATCGAGTTATTACCCTGTTTTGCGGCGTCGAATTGTGAACTGTGTGTGTTTTTGTAGTATTTCGAACGTAACTCGCAATGTATAAGGAATTTTTACGTCGCTTTTCTTCCTGAATTCAAGTCCCACTGTCCTCTATTTATAGGTAAATTTTGACCCTTACGCGGCCCACGTGAGATTTAAGCTATCCTTACGCGGCCCGCGTGAGACCTATTTTTAGGCATAGGGTTGCCACGGTTGGGACTAGCCTTGCTGACTTGACAGTTTTCGTAAATTCAGTTTCTACAGCTCACAATTTAGATAATCGTTACTAGGGTTTTACCCCCCCCCCCCTGAATTTTAGGGGCCCTAATCCTGATTCCAAATGTTCTGAAATTTTTAGGGTTTGTTCAGAATTACTTGGGTGTCTCAATTAGGGTTTCCTATTGGACAAATTAATTTAATAATTATAACTTTTGATGAGAGTTGTTACACCAACCACCCAAGAATTGAATCGTCGAGCGAAAACACTTGAAAACCTCCTGGAAGCAGCTTTTCTTGCCACCAGACCTTTCTCCATCAATTAGGAATCTAATGCCATCACTAAACACATACCTTAAATTGTAGCCATTTAGAGTGTTTATTTTTTGGTGTCTAATTCGCATAAATATCACCATTGCTCTTGATTTTCTGGACTGTATATCTCTTAATTGTCAACATATACACGTGTGATTTAGTTTACTAAGATTTTTCAATGCCTAGAACCTCGATCAGAGAGTAAGAAAGGCGTAAGGTTCACAATGGTGTAAAACTAAAATGGGATATACCGGGCTAGGATTCGAGTTACAGGAATAAGGGCCAAACCAACCACCCAAGAATGGAATCGTCGAGCGAAAACACTTGACAACATCCTGGAAGCAACTTTTCTTGCCACCAGACCTTTCTACATCAATTAGGAATCTGATGCCGTCACTAAAGACATGCCTTAAATTGTCGCCATTTTTTGAGTGTTTATTTTTTGTTGTCTAACACGCATATATATCTCCATTGCTCTTGATTTTATTGACTGTATATCTCTTAAATGTCAACATATACACGTGTGATTTAGTTTACGAAGATATTTCAATGCCGAGTACCTCGATCAGAAAGTAAAAAAGACGTAAGGTTCACAATGGTGTATAACTCAAATGGGATATTCCGGGCTAGGATTCGAGTTACAGGAACAAGGGCCAAACCAACCACCCAAGAATGGAATCGTCGAGCGAAAACACTTGATAACCTCCTGGAAGCAGCTTTTCTTGCCACCAGACCTTTCTCCATCAATTAGGAATCTGATACCGTCACTAAAGACATACCTTAAATTATAGCCATTTTTTGTGTGTTTATTTTTTGGTGTCTAATCCGCATATATATCACCATTGCTCATGATTTTCTTAACTGTATATCTTTTAAATGTCAACATATACTCGTGTGATTTACTTTACGAAGATTTTTCAATGCCGAGAACTTCGATCAGAGAGTAAAAAAGGCGTAAGGTTCACAATGGTGTAAAACTAAAATGGGATATACCGGGCTAGGATTCGAGTTACAGGAACAAGGGCCAAACCAACCACCCAAGAATGGAATCGTCGAGCGAAAACACTTGACAACCTCCTGGAAGCATCTTTTCTTACCACTAAACCTTTCTCCATCAATTAGGAATCTGATACCGTCACCAAACACATACCTTAAATTGTAGCTATTTTTTGAGTGTTTATTTTTTTGGTGTCTAATCCGCATAGATATATATTACCATTGCTCTTGATTTTCTTGATTGTATATCTCTTAAATGTGAACATATACACGTTTGATTAATTACAAAGATTTTTCAATGCCGAGAACCTCGATCATAGAGTAAAAAAGGCGTAAGGTTCACAATGGTGTAAAAATAAATGGGATATACTGGGGTGGGATTCGAGTTACAGGAACAAGGGCCAAACCAACCACCCAAGAATGGAATCATCGAGAGAAAAAACTTAACAACCTCCTGGAAGCAGCTTTTCTTGCCACCAGACCTTTCTCCATTAATTAGGAATCTGATTCCGTCACTAAACACATACCTTAAATCGTAGCCATTTTTTGAGTGTTTATTTTTTGATGTCTAATCTGCATATATTTCCCCATTGCTCCTTATTTTCTTGACTGTATATCTCTTAAATGTCAACATATACATGTGTGATTTAGTTTACGAATATTTTTGAATACCGAGAACCTCTATTAGAGAGTAAAAAGGTGTAAGGTTCACAATGGTGTAAAACTAAAATGGGATATCGGGCTTGGATTCGAGTTACTGGAACAAGGGCCAAACCAACCACCCAAGAATTGAATCGTCGAGCGAAAACACTTGAAAACCTCCTGGAAGCAGCTTTTCTTGCCACCAGACCTTTCTCCAATAATTAGGAATCTGATGCCGTCACTAAACACATACCTTAAATTGTAGCCATTTTTTGAGTGTTTATTTTTTGGTATCTAATTCGCATAAATATCACCATTGCTCTTGATTTTCTGGACTGTATATCTCTTAATTGTCAACATATACACCTGTGATTTAGTTTACAAAGATTTTTCAATGCCGAGAACCTCGATCAGAGAGTAAGATAGGCGTAAGGTTCATAATGGTGTAAAACTAAAATGGGATATACCGGGCTAGGATTCGAGTTACAGGAACAAGGGCCAAACCAACCACCCAAGAATGGAATCGTCGAGCGAAAACACTTGACAACCTCCTGGAAGCAGCTTTTCTTGCCACCAGACCTTTCTCCATCAATTATGAATCTGATGCCGTCACTAAAGACATGCCTTAAATTGTAGCCATTTTTTGAGTGTTTATTTTTTGTTGTCTAATCCGCATATATATCACCATTGCCCTTGATTTTCTTGACTGTATATCTCTTAAATGTCAACATATACACGTGTGATTTTGTTTACGAAGATTTTTTAATGCCGAGAACCTAGATCAGAGAGTAAAAAAGGTGTAAGGTTCATAATTGTGTAAAACTAAAATGGGATATACCGGATTAGGATTCGAGTGATAGGAACAAGGGCCAAGCCAACCACCCAAGAATGGAATCGTCGAGCAAAAACACTTGACAACCTCCTGGAAACAGGTTTTCTTGCTACCAGACCTTTCTCCATCAATTAGGAATCTGATGCCGTCACTAAAGACATACCTTAAATTATAGCCATTTTCTGAGTGTTTATTTTTTGTTGTCTAATCCCCATATATATCACCATTGCTCTTAATTTTCTTGAATGTATATCTCTTAAATGTCAACATATACACGTGTGATATATTTTACAAAGATTTTTCAATGCCGAGAACCTCGATCAGAGAGTAAAAAAGGCGTAAGGTTCACAATGGTGTAAAACTAAAATGGGATATACCGGGTTAGGATTCGAGTTACAGGAACAAGGGCCAAACCAACCACCCAAGAATGGAATCGTCGAGCGAAAACACTTGACAACCTACTGGAAGTAGCTTTTCTTGCCACTAGACCTTTCTCCATCAATTAGGAATCTAATGCCGTCACTAAAGACATACCTTAAATCGTAGCCATTTTTTGAGTGTTTATTTTTTGTTGTCTAATCCGCATATATATCTCCATTGCTCTTGATTTTATTGACTGTATATCTCTTAATTGTTAACATATACACGTGTGATTTAGTTTACGAAGATATTTCAATGCCGAGTACCTCGATCAGAAAGTAAAAAAGACATAAGGTTCACAATGGTGTAAAACTCAAATGGGATATACCGGGCTTGGATTCGAGTTACAGGAACAAGGGTCAAACCTACCGCCCAAGAATGGAATCGTCGAGCGAAAACACTTGACAACCTCCTGGAAGTAGCTTTTCTTGCCACCAGACCCTTCTCCATCAATTTGGAATCTGATGCCGTCACAAAACACATACACTAAATTGTAGCCATTTTTTGAGTGTTTATTTTTGGTGTCTAATCCGCCTATATATCACCATTGCCCTTGATTTTCTTAACTATATATCTCTTAAATGTCAATATATACACGTGTGATTTTGTTTAGGAAGATTTTTCAATGCCGAGAACCTAGATCAGAGAGTAAAAAAGGCGGAAGGTTCATAATGGTGTAAAACTAAAATGGGATATACCGGGCTAGAATTCGAGTTATAGGAACAAGGGCCAAACCAACCAACCAAGAATGGAATCGTCGAGCAAAAACACTTGACAACCTCCTGGAAGCAGATTTTCTTGCTACTAGACCTTTCTCCATCAACTAGGAATCTGATGCCGTCACTAAAGACATACCTTAAATTATAGCCATTTTCTGAGTGTTTATTTTTTGTTGTCTAATCCGCATATATATCACCATTGCTCTTAAATTTCTTGACTGTATATCTCTTAAATGTCAACATATACACGTGTGATTTACTTTACGAAGATTTTTCAATGCCGAGAACCTCGATCAGATAGTAAAAAAGGCGTAACGTTCACAATTGTGTAAAACTAAAATGGGATATACCGGGCTAGGATTCGAGTTACAGGAACAAGGGCCAAACCAACCACCCAAGAATGGAATCGTTGAGCGAAAACACTTGACAACCTCCTGGAAGTAGCTTTTCTTGCCACTAGACCTTTCTCCATCAATTAGGAATCTGATACCGTCACTAAACACATACCTTAAATTGTAGCTATTTTTCCAGTGTTTATTTTTTTGGTGTCCAATCCGCATATATATATTACCATTATTCTTGATTTTCTTGACAGTATATCTCTTAAATGTCAACATATACACGTGTGATTTACTTTATGAAGATTTTTCAACGCCGAGAACCTTGATCAGAGAATAAAAATGGCGTAAGGTTCACAATGGTGTAAAACTAAAATGGGATATACCGGGCTAGGATTTGAGTTACAGGAACAAGGGCCAAACCAATCACCCAAGAATGGAATCGTCGAGCGAAAGCACTTGACAACCTCCTGGAAGCAGCTTTTCTTGCCACCAGACCTTTCTCCATCAATTAGGAATCTGATACCATCACTAAACACATACCTTAAATTGTTGCTATTTTTGGAGTGTTTATTTTTTGGTGTCTAATAAGCATATATACCTCCATTGCTCTTTATTTTCTTGACTGTATATCTCTTAAATGTCAACATATACACGTGTGATTTAGTTTACAAAGATTTTTCAATGCCGAGAACCTCGATCAAAGAGAAAAAAAGGCGTAAGGTTCATAATGGTGTAAAACTAAAATGGGATATACTGTGCTAGGATTCGAGTTACAGGAACAAGGGCCAAACCAACCACCCAAGAATAGAATCGTCGAGCAAAAACACTTGACAACCTCCATCAATTAGGAATCTGATGCCGTCACTAAAGACATACCTTAAATTATAGCCATTTTCTGAGTGTTTTTTTTTTGTTGTCTAATCCGCATATATATCACCATTGCTCTTAATTTTCTTGACTGTATATCTCTTAAATATCAACATATACACGTGTGATTTACTTTATGAAGATTTTTCAATGCCGAAAACCTCGATCAGAGAGTAAAAAAGGCGTAAGGTTCACAATGGTGTAAAACTAAAATGGTATATACCGGGCCAGGATTCGAGTTACAGGAACAAGGGCCAAACCAACCACCCAAGAATGGAATCGTTGAGCGAAAACAGTTGACAACCTCCTGGAAGTAACTTTTCTTGCCACCAGACCTTTCTCCATCAATTAGGAATCTGATACCGGCACTAAACACATAACTTAAATTGTAGCTATTTTTTGAGTGTTTATTTTTTTGGTGTCTAATCCGCATATATATATATATATATATATATTACCATTACTCTTGATTTTCTTGACTGTATATCTCTTAAATGTCAACATATACACTTGTGATTTACTTTACGAAGATTTTTCAATGCCGAGAACCTCGATCAGAGAGTAAAAAAGGCGTAAGGTTCACAATGGTGTAAAACTTAAATGGGATATACCGGGCTAGGATTTGAGTTACAGGAACAAGGGCCAAACAACCACCCAAGAATGGAATTGTCGAGCGAAAACACTTCACAACCTCCTGGAAGCAGCTTTTCTTGCCACCAGACGTTTCTCCATCAATTAAGAATCTGATACCGTCACTAAACACATACCTTAAATTGTTGCTATTTTTTGAGTGTTAATTTTTGGTGTCTGATAAGCATATATACCTCCATTGCTCTTGATTTTCTTGACTGTATATCTCTTAAATATCAACATATGCACGTGTAATTTAGTTTACGAAGATTTTTCAATGCTGAGAACCTTTATCAGAGAGTAAAAAAGTCGTAAGGTTCACAATGGTGTAAAACTAAAATGGGATATACCGGGCTAGGATTCGAGTTACAGGAACAAGGGCCAAACCAACCACCCAAGAATGGAATCGACGAGCGAAAACACTTGACAACCTACTGGAAGTAGCTTTTCTTGCCACCAGACCTTTCTCCATCAATTAGGAATCTGATACCGTCACTAAACACATACCTTAAATTTTAGCTATTTTTTGAGTGTTTATTTTTTTGGTGTCTACTCCGCATATATATATATATATATATATATTACCATTACTCTTGATTTTCTTGACTGTATATCTCTTAAATGTCAACATATACACGTGTGATTTACTTTACGAAGATTTTTCAATGCCGAGAACCTCGATCAGAGAATAAAAAAGGCGTAAGGTTCACAATAGTGTAAAACTAAAATGGGATATACCGGGCTAGGATTTGAGTTATAGGAACAAGGGCCAAACCAACCACCCAAGAATGGAATCGTCGAGCGAAAACACTTGACAACCTCCTAGAAGCAGCTTTTCTTGCCACCAGACCTTTCTCCATCAATTAGGAATCTAATGCCGTCACTAAAGACATACCTTAAATCGTAGCCATTTTTTGAGTGTTTATTTTTTGTTGTCTAATCCGCATATATATCTCCATTGCTCTTGATTTTATTGACTGTATATCTTTTAAATGTTAACATATACACGTGTGATTTAGTTTACGAAGATATTTCAATGCCGAGTACCTCGATCAGAAAGTAAAAAAGACATAAGGTTCACAATGGTGTAAAACTCAAATGGGATATACCGGGCTTGGATTCGAGTTACAGGAACAAGGGTCAAACCTACCGCCCAAGAATGGAATCGTTGAGCGAAAACACTTGACAACCTCCTGGAAGTAGCTTTTCTTGCCACCAGACCCTTCTCCATCAATTTGGAATCTGATGCCGTCACAAAACACATACACTAAATTGTAGCCATTTTTTGAGTGTTTATTTTTGGTGTCTAATCCGCATATATATCACCATCGCCCTTGATTTTCTTAACTGTATATCTCTAAAATGTCAATATATACACGTGTGATTTTGTTTACGAAGATTTTTCAATGCCGAGAACCTAGATCAGAGAGTAAAAAAGGCGGAAGGTTCATAATGGTGTAAAACTAAAATGGGATATACCGGGCTAGAATTCGAGTTATAGGAACAAGGGCCAAACCAACCAACCAAGAATGGAATCGTCGAGCAAAAACACTTGACAACCTCCTGGAAGCAGATTTTCTTGCTACTAGACCTTTCTCCATCAACTAGGAATCTAATGCCGTCACTACAGACATACCTTAAATTATAGCCATTTTCTGAGTCTTTATTTTTTGTTGTCTAATCCGCATATATATCACCATTGCTCTTAAATTTCTTGACTGTATATCTCTTAAATGTCAACATATACACGTGTGATTTACTTTACGAAGATTTTTCAATGCCGAGAACCTCGATCAGAGAGTAAAAAAGGCGTAACGTTCACAATTGTGTAAAACTAAAATGGGATATACCGGGCTAGGATTCGAGTTACAGGAACAAGGGCCAAACCAACCACCCAAGAATGGAATCGTTGAGCGAAAACACTTGACAACCTCCTGGAAGTAGCTTTTCTTGCCACTAGACCTTTCTCCATCAATTAGGAATCTGATACCGTCACTAAACACATACCTTAAATTGTAGCTATTTTTTCAGTGTTTATTTTTTTGGTGTCCAATCCGCATATATATATTACCATTATTCTTGATTTTCTTGACTGTATATCTCTTAAATGTCAACATATACACGTGTGATTTACTTTATGAAGATTTTTCAACGCCGAGAACCTTGATCAGAGAATAAAAATGGCGTAAGGTTCACAATGGTGTAAAACTAAAATGGGATATACCGGGCTAGGATTTGAGTTACAGGAACAAGGGCCAAACCAATCACCCAAGAATGGAATCGTCGAGCGAAAACACTTGACAACCTCCTGGAAGCAGCTTTTCTTGCCACCAGACCTTTCTCCATCAATTAGGAATCTGATACCGTCACTAAACACATACCTTAAATTGTTGCTATTTTTGGAGTGTTTATTTGTTGGTGTCTAATAAGCATATATACCTCCATTGCTCTTTATTTTCTTGACTGTATATCTCTTAAATGTCAACATATACACGTGTGATTTAGTTTACAAAGATTTTTCAATGCCGAGAACCTCGATCAAAGAGAAAAAAAGGCGTAAGGTTCATAATGGTGTAAAACTAAAATGGGATATACTGTGCTAGGATTCGAGTTACAGGAACAAGGGCCAAACCAACCACCCAAGAATAGAATCGTCGAGCAAAAACACTTGACAACCTCCTGGAAGCAGATTTTCTTGCTACCAGACGTTTTCCATCAATTAGGAATCTGATGCCGTCACTAAAGACATACCTTAAATTATAGCCATTTTCTGAGTGTTTTTTTTGTTGTCTAATCCGCATATATATCACCATTGCTCTTAATTTTCTTGACTGTATATCTCTTAAATATCAACATATACACGTGTGATTTACTTTATGAAGATTTTTCAATGCCGAAAACCTCGATCAGAGAGTAAAAAAGGCGTAAGGTTCACAATGGTGTAAAACTAAAATGGGATATACCGGGCCAGGATTCGAGTTACAGGAACAAGGGCCAAACCAACCACCCAAGAATGGAATCGTTGAGCGAAAACAGTTGACAACCTCCTGGAAGTAACTTTTCTTGCCACCAGACCTTTCTCCATCAATTAGGAATCTGATACCGGCACTAAACACATAGCTTAAATTGTAGCTATTTTTTGAGTGTTTATTTTTTTGGTGTCTAATCCGCATATATATATATTACCATTACTCTTGATTTTCTTGACTGTATATCTCTTAAATGTCAACATATACACTTGTGATTTACTTTACGAAGATTTTTCAATGCCGAGAACCTCGATCAGAGAGTAAAAAAGGCGTAAGGTTCACAATGGTGTAAAACTTAAATGGGATATACCGGCCTAGGATTTGAGTTACAGGAACAAGGGCCAAACAACCACCCAAGAATAGAATTGTCGAGCGAAAACACTTCACAACCTCCTGGAAGCAGCTTTTCTTGCCACCAGACCTTTCTCCATCAATTAAGAATCTGATACCGTCACTAAACACATACCTTAAATTGTTGCTATTTTTTGAGTGTTTATTTTTTGGTGTCTGATAAGCATATATACCTCCATTTCTCTTGATTTTCTTGACTGTATATCTCTTAAATATCAACATATGCACGTGTAATTTAGTTTACGAAGATTTTTCAATGCTGAGAACCTTTATCAGAGAGTAAAAAAGTCGTAAGGTTCACAATGGTGTAAAACTAAAATGGGATATACCGGGCTAGGATTCGAGTTACAGGAACAAGGGCCAAACCAACCACCCAAGAATGGAATCGACGAGCGAAAACACTTGACAACCTACTGGAAGTAGCTTTTCTTGCCACCAGACCTTTCTCCATCAATTAAGAATCTGATGCCGTCACTAAAAAAATACCAATTGTAGCTATTTTTTGGGTTTTTTTGGTGTCTAAACCGCATATATATCACCATCGCACTTGATTTTCTTGACTGTATATCTCTTAAATGTCAACATATACACGTGTGATTTAGTTTACAAAGATTTTTCAATGCCGAGAACCTCGATCAGAGAGAAAAAAAGGCGTAAGGTTCATAATGGTGTAAAACTAAAATGGGATATACTGTGCTAGGATACGAGTTACAGGAACAAGGGCCAAACCAACCACCCAAGAATGGAATCGTCGAGAGAAAACACTTGACAACCTCTTGGAAGCAGCTTTTCTTGCCACCAGACCTTTCTCCATCAATTAAGAATCTGATTCCGTCACTATACACATACCTTAAATTGTAGCCATTTTATGAGTGTTTATTTTTTGTTGTCTAATCCGCATATATATCACCATTGCTCTTAAATTTCTTGACTGTATATCTCTTAAATGTCAACATATACACGTGTGATTTACTTTACGAAGATTTTTCAATGTCGAGAACCTCGATCAGAGAGTAAAAAAGCGTAAGGTTCGAAATGGTGTAAATCTAAAATGGGATATGCCGGGATAGGATTCGAGTTACAGGAACAAGGGCTAAACCAACCACCCAAGAATGGAATCGTCGAGCGAAAACACTTGACAACCTCCTAGAAGCAGCTTTTCTTGCCACCAGACCTTTCTCCATTAATTAGGAATTTGATACCGTCACTAAACACATACCTTAAATTGTAGCTATTTTTTGAGTGTTTATTATTTTGGTGTCTAATCCACACACACACACAACACACACATATATATATATATATATATATATATATATATATATAGGGAGAAGATCATGCGAGAACCACCTCTTATTGCGAGAACCGCGAGAACCAATGTGAACACACCAAAAATGCCTAAAAATAGCTAAAAATCACACAAAAAATTTTTTTTTGATTTTTTTAATATTTTTTAGGTTAAAATCGCTACATTTCGAAACAAAAAAAAAAAAAAAAATTTTTTTTTTTTTTTATTATTTTTTTTTTTTTAAAAAAAAAAAATTTTTTTTTTTTTTTTTTGATTCGAAAAGTAGCGATTTTAACCTAAAAAATATTAAAAAAATCAAAAAAAAATTTTTGGATTTTTTTTTGATTTTTTTAGATTTTTTTTAGATTTTTTTAGGTTTTTTGGGGGTTTAGTTTTTAGCATTTTAGCTTGGGGGGGGGGTTTAGGTTTTTGGGGGGTGGGGGAGGGGGGTTTAGGCTTTTTTTTGGGGGGGGGGGGTGGGTTAGGTTTTTTCTAGGTTTTTTTAGGTTTTTTTAGGTTTTTTTTAGCTTGGGGGGGGGGGGGGGGGGTTTAGGTTTTTGGGGGGGGGGGGGGGTTAGGTTTTTTTTTGGGGGGGGGGGGGGGTGGGGGGTTTAGGTTTTTGGGTGGGGGGGTGGGGGTTAGGTTTTTTTATGGTTTTTTTTAGGTTTTTTAGCTATTTTAGGTTGTGTTCACATTGGTTCTCATGGTTCTCACAATAAGGGTGGTTCTCGCATGAGCCCCTCCCTATATATATATATATATATATATATATATATATATATATATATATATTTATATATATATATATATATACATATATATATATACTACCATTGCTCTTGATTTTGTTGACTGTATATCTCTTAAATGTCAACATATACACGTGTGATTTTGTTTACGAAGATTTTTCAATGCTAAGAACCTCAATCAGAGAGTAAAAATGGCGTAAGGTTCACAATGGTGTAAATCTAAAATGGGATATACCGGGCTAGGATTCGAGTTACGGGAACAAGGGCCAAACCAATGATGCGGGTGAAGTGTTATATATATTAGGTGTATATTTTAAGCCCCTTTAACACTTTTTTAGTCAAGTTTTAAATTTATAAAACACGATATTTACTAACACTAAACACACATATGGGCAAGTGCACCCATCGTGAGCGTAGTATAGTGTTGGTAAGATACCGAGGTCGTCCAAGGACACAAGAGCTTTTAGTACCGGTTTATCCTCAAGGTCTAATCAAATAAAAAAGTTTAGAAAAATGTTTTAAGCTAAGAAAAATAAAAACTAACTAAAATGCTGAAAAATAAAAATAAAAGAAAAAACAGATAGACAAGATGAATCACTTGGTTCCGACTCGTGTATAGTGTAACCTTTGATTATTTCCGCACTTTTGCACTTATTTAAGAGATTATCTTAGTTATTGTAGTAGGCCACTCTTTTGAAGGTGACGTTACCCTCAACCCAGTAGTTTGAGTCAGCAATGATACAATCCTAAAGGGTCGGATTATTGAAAGATAATTAATTAAGTTATTAATGCAAATTATGGTGGGCCCCTCTTTTGGAGGTGACGTTACCCTCGACTAAGTAGTCTGAGTCAGCAGGGATACAGTCCTAAATAGCCAGATTATAGTATTAATAGTAGTTAACTTATGAGGGGATCAAAGAGTTTGGACCCCCGCCATCCAATACCGTTAAGTATTAAAGGAGGTCCTACTAAATTTGACCCAGGTCCATTGCAGAACCTCTAAACGCTGAACAATGGCAAGACTCTTACCAAACCGTTCCCTTAACCCCCGACCAGGTAGCCAACATACCTCCATATAGACCGTGGATATATGAATGGTGAAAATCTTTTATTTTTTATAGACAGTAAAATAATGTCAAGACACCACGGACAAACGATAAGGAAGAATCACCTTCAACATAAGAAACTAGTTATTAAAGTCATTAATACAAAACCAAGTAAAAAGTGCGAAAAGATTAGAAATAAAAAGTATTACACTTGACACTTGTCTTTACCAAGTGATGTAAGAGACTTAGGCAAACATGGCCTTGATTGTTAAGTACTCTTACGATCAATCTTGGATCTCGAGACGACTCACACACTCTATGATGGACAATGGATGATGGTGGTGGATGATGGTGTAATGGTGGTGGTGGGTGGTGGGTGAAGTGTGAGAGAGGTGGTGTGCCAAGGGATGGTTTGAGCTTGAGCCAAGCACTCCTATTTATAGGCTGAACAGAAGCTCGGGCACGGCCCCGTGTCCACATCCTTCCCTTTCTTCATTTAATGCAGCTTGTCTTATTAGTTGACCACGCCCCCGTGTCCGCTGAGCACGACCCCGTGTGCAGAAGAATCTTTGTACTATGAAGATTTGCCTAGATTGTGCGAATCTTATAGTTGACCACGGCCTCGTGTCCGCTAAGCACCGCCCCATGGTGGGCAATAGAAGCTTCTACCACTTTGTCTTTTCTGCTGACACTTGGGCACGCCCCCGTGCTGGCTGAGCACGGGGCGTGTTCAGTCTTCTGTCTTCTTGTTTTGCTTGGGAAGATGCTGTTGTGGGGTCGGGCATGTCACGTCTTGTTCCTTTTCTTGTATTTATGTTAGATTTTGATGTCTTTTTGCTTCTTTTGTTAATTTGAGCTCATTTAATCCTGAAAATACAAAAGGAAGACAAAAGCACACTTTTTCCAACATTAGTACTAAAAAAGGGTTAGTTTTATGCCACAATTGATGTAATTTATATGTTGCTTTTTGCACACATCAAATACCCCCACACTTGAATCTTTGCTTGTCCTCAAGCAAAACTCTTTATAATGTGGCTTTACACTCCCAAATGGAATGGGTAGAGAAGAAGGTTTTTGGGCTTGTCATAGAGTGTCAGGATTTCCAAGATTCTTTATTTAGTTTTATTTTTATTTATTTACAATCCTATTCCTCATGATTTATTTAAAACTTTTCATAAGAGGAATTACTTATTAGGGCATAACATGCTTCTTTAAAATTCTATTTATATACAAGTTCACATACCTCACGGGGATCACTCAACACTCGACCGAAGATGTATTTTTGTGGATCACTCGAGAGCGGCATGGAACTTACTCCTACCATAGGTTTGCCAAGCAATCAATCCTCCTCCTTTTTAACTTATATACCTTTGTAAATATCAAGAGGACTTTTGGGTGAAGGGTTAGACTTGGGTTAAAGGTAGGTGTTTGGGTTAGTGGTTAGTGGTTAGAAAAGGGCGAAAAGCGTAACAAGCGTCGATTTTCGTAAGACTTTTTATTTTTGTAACTTTTATTTTGATGAAGCTATTATTCAAACAAAGTTATTTTTGATGAACTTGTTTGTTTATTTTCTTTTGCTTCATCATAAACACATTTTTTTTTGAAAAGTCATACGAAAGACCGAGCTAGTTACTAAAACAAATGGCTAAAATAAAAAAAGGTTTTTGTGGGTAAAAGGGTGTTTGGTTTGGGTTATGAAATGAAAAGGTTTAGGCTCAAAGGGGCTAACTAGGGGGATTTTGGGTAGGTGGTAAAAAAAAAATGGTGTAGAAATAAAAAAAGGGTTAGTCCTAATGCCTCCATCATTTACTTACTCGGGTTTAAGTTGGTAAGGACCGGGAATGTATCGTCATGGCAAGTTCTAGAGTCGTAAGAACCAAGCGGCTATTCACACAAGAAACGAAAAATGAGCATTTAGTCTAATGATATGTAATTGTATGCTCAATAAAGGCTCAAAACTCACTTTTGTGGGAATGGGTTTTTATGTGATCAAGTATATATAATCAAATTTTAACTAAGTTTGCCATGCCTTTTCATAATTTTCTTATGTTGGTTCTTTTTATCACGACCATATCGGTTGTAAATTCGTAAAAATATAACTTTTTTTAGAATTTTGAAATTCCCAAGTTAAACCTAGACAAGTAAAAAAAAAATGAATTTTTTTGAAAAAATTTGGGGTGATTAGCGGTTCCAATAGAGTTTTGTGTAAGGCTTGCAAGATTCAAGGTTTTAGCATCCCCCCCACACTTAAATTACACATTGTCCTCAATGTGTCCCAAAAATAAGTTTTTTTAGGTTGATTGAATGTGTAAAAGATGTAAAAAGCAAAAAATTGGTGTTACTGGACACTGGACACGGCCCCGTGCCTAGTAGGCACGACCCCGTGTTCAGGTGCCAGTAACGAAAACTTACAGAAGGTGGACAAGGGGGCGTGTTGGGTGGACACGTCCCCATGTCTGTCAAAGTCTGCAGAATTAAAACAAACAGCATGTTCAGGGGAGTGGGCACGGGGGCGTGTTGGGTGGACACGGCCCCGTGCGGACAATCTGCAAGGTTGAAAAACAGGTTTCTTTCTTTGGTTTTCCTGTCCCGGCTTTAGTAGTACTAAAGCTTAGTACTCTAAGCCTCGTATGTACCTGCTTAATCAGTAAACACCATACCACACCATAGCAAACATCCTAATTTTACCAAATTCAACATCCATGTCAAAGTTAAAAGAAAAATAAATGCAGAAAATAAAAGAAGTTAGGGAAAGTAAATTGTTCAACACTTGGCGCGCATGCCTCAAATTGTTCAAGATGGAAAAGGGTTAACCTAGGGAATCATTAACTAACCGCTTCTTCCTTCGCTCCTCCCGCCTAATCCATTTCCTCGTCTTCATCATCATCATCCCCACCATGGCCAGCTATGTACTCCCGGATATTTCCAATATCATCTTGGATATCGGATATATTTCTCTCGATGGCCCCAACCCGGTTGTACGTGTTGCTTGCCATATCGTAGGTGTTCCTGGTGCACATGAGGTTTTCCTGCAACAAATCATGTAAACTTTGAAAGTTAGGAAAACCGCCTCCTGAGGAGGAGGATTGGCCCGGATCACCTTGGGGCTGGTATTGGTACTGATGATGTTGCGGAGCGTGGAGGACAAGTGCTTCTTGCGGGTTCCATGCATGACCTTGCATTCTTTGAAAGCTGACTGTCCCGTCTTCAGCTTCATAAACTAGGTGCATTGAGCGGCAGATGTGTATATCTACCCTACCTGACCATGGGCTCCTTTCAAATGACCTAGGTATGCGGGTG